>VUQG01006791.1:3515-40437 GCA_015106755.1 Etia nguti | reverse complement strand
ATAAAGTGCCTAAAAATGTTGTGTGTAGGCAAAACCTGAGTTAAGTGTCTTTCTTTCTTTCTTAAATAATCCATAGGTCAGTGCTAAATGACTTTAAAAAAAAACCAAAAAACCAAAAAACAAAATGTATTCCTATGAAAATGGTCAGCTACATGGACTTAACTAAAAATGGGTGGAAAAGAAGCCAGTGTCTAAAGAAAAACTTTAGAGTACTGTCAGAAAGCCTTGAGAGTATTTCTCAACACCACTTTAAAAATAAAATAACACAAAATTTGGGCTCCTTGGAAGCAAAATAAAAAGTGACTCAAGACTTTTGCACAGTACTGTGCATGCAGCATTATGGGTTTTTGGTCAAATCCATGATTCAGTGCATCCCACGGTTGGCTATGATTTGGTCACTACTAAGTACCTTAACTGATAACATTGCATTTGCACTAATTAGCAGGCAAATTTGTCAGTGCATCTTTATTTGCACTTTGGATGCATTTCTAATGAGATGCAATCTTGTTACACTTTGTTCACATGTTACTGTAAGGTGACCTTGAGGGTCTGAAAGGCGGCTATAAATAAAATGTATTATTATTATTATTATTATTATTACTTGCTAAACTTCAGCGCTCCGCAGGGCTGCAGAATTTGTGCAGTTTTGTGTAAGAAGTCTTTTTATCTATATTAAAATACATTACATTGAGTCCTAAGATTTAACGTAAAATAAAAAGAATCAACTCAAAGACAGTGCCACAAATTTATCCCTAAAAGATGTACTTAGTTATATTCAACCACTGCACTTGCCATTTTAAATGAACTGAAATAAACCAAGGTTGGGGTTTTTGGTTTGTTTGGGTTTTTTTTACCTCAAAAGAAGAAGTTGCATGTTAATGAAAGGTTTTCATTTGACAGCACCTTATTTTTTCTGAGATGCTGTTTCACCTGAGAGCACACAGCTCCACTTCAGAATTCATATAAGAAATCCTTACACACTCGCCTGCATGAACACTTCCCTTTTGACTCTCACTGTGTTGCTTTTAGACAGATGCACACCCACCCACACACATATGCACACGGTCCCAAGAACTACCTCTGCTGAACTAAATCTTCCTCAGCTGCCCTACCGGTCAACTGGAACACGCATATCTTTTTCATTAATCCTGGATGCCACATTTAAGTGTGCATCTGTTTTTTTCAGCTTAGTTGACATCTGTTTCAGCTGTTTTTTGGTTTTTTTGCAGAGTCACAAACTTGTTTTTAAATGGAGGAACAGTAGAGTGAGAAAATTGAGGCACAGTTATGAAAGCTAATGAGTGAAAGTGTGGTGGGGATGTATGGTTTAAAAGCAGATAAAGTTTGCATGCATGCATGTGGAAAGTAAACACAGTCCCAATCTGATGCTGTCATGAGGGATGCATTGGATAACACATTTCAGTTTTTCCCTGCAGAATCTGCTTCTCCTCCACTGATGATTCCCAATCTGAACCTTCCTGACTTTTCCTATAAATCTCTCAATCACTCCTTTCTTTTCTTCTGATGTCCTCTGATGTCACTATTCTTCCAGTTTGAGCAGCTTAGGACCAGATTAATGCCGATCACATGATGAGGAGGAAGGAAGGGAACAGCGAACTGCATAGCACAGAAGTCTCCTCGTCCTCTATGCATTTTCCTTTGAGACTTACAGACTAAAATGTTATCTTTATACTCTTGATATGTAGTATATGTCTGTGAACGCATACTAAAGCCAGATGCGCCAGCATCGCTGAGTTTTTCCTCATCACTTGAAAGCAACTAATACAAATGTAGTGGTCTAGTGACTGTTTAATGAACAGTGAGATAAGACAGGCAAAGAAAAATAAATGGAGTGAAGCATAAAATGAAGATAAGGGATAGATGAGATTGTGAGAGACAGATCGAAGAAGAGGAACATGAAGAAGTAGATTATAGAAGGAGTTGAAACTGAATGAAATTAAGACAATGTTTTTTGTTTTTAATAATAATGAAAATAATAAGAACATATTAGATGCTAATATTTATATCAGTATTTGTTTTATTCTGATTGGGTTCCCCGTGCAAACAAAATATTTGAACAGCAGGTGTGTGGGGCTGCTGTGCTCACAGACAGAGCTGTGTGCTGGAGATGACCATATTAAGGATATCCCCTCTCTTTGACAATGAGCCAAGAGTAGAACAAACTGAGCTCTGAAGCATGAGCTTTTGGCTTACATGGATTACTTACAAATGCTAACCTCCATTTTTTGAAGATCTGGCCATGTGTAATTTGAAAATGTGCAGTTATAACAGTCTATACATGACAAAAATAAGAAAAAGCACTGTAGGTCCCTTTTAAATTTGTGTAAACATAAAGCGTTTTCAAGCTCAGTATTTTCCCCACACACATGCACAGGCAGTGATGAATCTGTGTGCAAAAAATATTAAACATATCAACATCCCTTTGGTGCAGCCATATTTGATAATAATAACTGCAGGAGATTCTATGCAAAAAGTGTAAACATTGCAAAAGCATTAATAAAATAAATGGAATTATTAATTCAAATGAGTGTATTTTTTTTTAGTTAAAAACAAACCTGTAGCCACTCAAATATCAGTGAGCTGTAGACTTCTGCACTTATTAGAAAATAGGAAGCATCTCTTATATTTAAATAGGATCATATAGTAAGTTCTATAATTTCATCTTTAATCAAGCGCCTTTGATGCTTTTGTTTAGTAGTTCAGAAAAACAATATTGGCATATTCCCTTAAAAGATTTTTTCTGTGAGTAAAATATCTCATTCATATTGTGGTATAAGATTAAATCTGGTTGTCAGGAATTAATAAAAGATCACCTAAGAAAATTAGTTATTGGATTTTGTTTTTTGTTGATGTTAGTGCACCGATGTCAATTGCAGTGAACATTCACAACTGACCAACAGGCTGCTACAAGGAAAGTCCATCCAGTTTTAAAAAAGAATATGTTTAGGTTGTTTATTTGCATAATTAAAACCTCATATTCTGGTTTATTTCTAGGACCTAGTTGACCTAACTTTAATCATGTTCTGTCACTCTCATGTCTACTGAATGCTAACATAAACAACCAATCAGTAACTGCTATCCAGCAGCCTATTCTGTCTCTTTTAAGTGGTAATGGCCTTTTTTCCTTCAGTTGTTCCGAGGCTTAACGGGATTGATAAATGCTGCAGTAACTGCACAGCTGATTATCTGCTCACTGAATCTGCCACACCTCAAGAGCAAGTTGTTAATCAGCCTATCAGTATGTTGGGAGAGAAAAGGTTGTCTGCATCTTCAGAGGCAAACTCTTGTGTTTACCAGGTATCAGAACACGATTACAAAAGGCCACCCACTGACTCATGCTCTATCACAGTCTCCTTTTTAAGACACAAAGCCACACTCACGTATCATATCAGCACTCACACGAGCTGTGCTCAAATGTATGTGCATCCATGCGCACTGACACACATGGACATTTTCAACTGGCTCATGCCTTTGTAGAGATTGCGGATTAGATAGATAATTAACAAAATGCCACAAACAGTGGAAAGAAGAAAAGAGAATCCTAGAGAGGAACATCAAAATGAAAACCACATTTTTATCCGGAGTAGAAGATCCCATCTGTTTCTCCAGAAGCTACCCCCAGGCACGGCTCTGTTATCAGCTTTTCCCAGCACTCCCATGAACAGCAGACCACAAAAATACAGTGGTTAAAGCCTGCAAGTCTGAGCTTCAAAGTCAGAATCCAAACTGTACCATTCTCACTTGTTGAACTACATCCACTGTATCGCTTCACCCATGTGTTTCTCAGTACATCTTTAAATCTCCTTTTATAAATCATTCCTAGTCAAGGTCGAAATGGGCTCATGTGGGGCAAAGTTAAAGAGTATCTTGTGTTTTATATTCAGTACACACAGAGACGATCACAATGCTGCACATCTGTTTAAAGGGATTTCTTGAAGGCGGTGGGTAAACTAATCCTACTCTGAATCAGAGAGGGAGACAAAGAGAAATAGAATCTGATATATCCTTGAGGCTAGGTAAGACTTTCCAGCTTGAAAATAACTGTAAATAAGGCAGCAGAAGGATGACAGCGAGGTGTGCACGACTTTGATTTAAAACAAATTTCTAAAGTAATTACAAGAAAACAATTAAAATCACTTATCGGTTTGTTTCCATGTGCCTTTCCGCGGACAGAATTTACGAAAAAACAGCAAAGTTACGTTAAGTCACCTGGAATATTAAATAACTGTTATTAGTTATTAAGTGGATGATGTCCCTGCAAGTTGATATATGAGGACTATTATAAGAAAACTAAACGAGGAGCAGGCTAAAATCGATTCACGCTCTCACCACAGAAGTTAAACATAACTAAACCCACAGCATCTCTTTACAGCATCAGCAGAGCAAGCCAGAGAACCACCGGTGATGATGGGATTTGCGCTGCGCTCCTGCTTTCATTCAGGTCCCGCTCTGAATGAACTGAGCGCAGATACGCATGCATGGGGAGGATGCCGCGATTCATTCATTCACAGAGAGGTGACACCTCGCGCACTCTCACTCTCAAATATCTCACGTTTTCTGAATGAAAAAAAAAATAGCGAGTTCCTTTGCCCGTTTTTTCCCATTTGGGTGGGTTGGTTCACATTTTCGCCTCCTTTACGCATCGATGCAACGCGCAGGGGCTCTCCAGTACAGTCGACGGATAGTCATTTAAACAAGAGAGGCGAAATCAAGAGTTGTAGCGCGATACTTACAGTTGTAGCCATCGATGAAAGCTCCATGGGCCGGTGCGGGCTGATGGAGGTAATATTCCAGGGTGCACGGGAAGTCGGGTCCGGTGTCGGGAACCCCGGTCCAATTAGGAGCTTAGAATCCATTAAAGATCCAAGGTGGTTAATGGAAAAAATAAAGATGTGTGTGTGTGATAAAAGTGGAATTGTCAACTGCTGATTCTATATATGAGGTGGTCTAAGAGTCTAAGTGGCCAGTCATTATTCCCACCCTGCTTTCATATCCCACTCTAACAGAAATGTGCTGTTAGTACAGCAGCTGTTGATAGGGTAGGAAAGACCTGCTCTCTCTCTATCTGTGCGTGTGTCTCGCCCAATCCCTTCCCGGGATTGCCTCGGAGTGTGTCAGTGGGTCTGCATATGTACAGGAACACAAACGGGCTTTTGTGTTTGTTTGTTTGTTTGTTTATTTAACTTCGAGGAATGAGTGAAGCAGTGTTTCTCCAGATTTGCCTATTTGCACAGCTTCTCTTCCTATTCCCTCCCGGGTTAGAATTATTATATGTTGTTCCTACTGGTAAGAGTTAAAGTAACAAAAAACAAAAAGAAGAATTATTCACTAGATGGTTAGCTGCCTCCTCCACATATGGCGCTGAATGATCATTTATTGTTTTTCTTGTTGGATAGAACCAAGTTTTATGTTGGCTAGCTACAGCTCGCAAAATACATGCATTTAGGTAATATTAAGTAAAAATCTGTATTCACTGAGTTGCTGAGAAATGATTCATTGTGAATGAGAGGTGCATTTTGAGTGCCTCTGTGAAGAAAGGTCGGAGTCACCCCACTGCAAACACTAAAGAATGACAGGATACATTAATCGATGAGGAAAAGAAAAATGTATTTGGGTTGATCTTGTCAGATTAGGAAGCAAAGTGTAATGAACAGAACATGAGTGACAGAGCAAAAAAACACAAAAATGACACAAAAATGAAGTATTAAAAGAAATATAATGACTTAGAGAGGGATTTTGGGATGGCCTCTTAATCTTCTCATTTTTGTGTCCAATCTTACTGCGAATCACACTTGGAATTGTTTGGATTTACTGGCTGGTTGGTTTCCTGTAAGTACATTCCTGTGCACTTGGGAAATGGTGAACTAAGGAGGTGTATTGTTGTCATTAGCCTACTTAACTATGACTCAGAGATCATTGTTTCAAGAAATATTTGTAAATTGTAATTTTATCAGGAAAGCTATTGGAGGCTTGCTCTGCAGTTGCTTCAAAGTCTCTTCATTGAAGCCTTTCAGCTTTATTTTGGGTCAGCACGCACTAATTTCACTAAAAGAGTTTTTGTTCAAGTCTTGAGCTAAAAGGTGAAGCCAGTGGGGAAACCCCAAAAGCTGCAGTTTGTCCAATGGCCACTTGAGGGTAGCTCTAAAAGTAGGTGCATCCACACAAAGTATAACATTAAAATGCCCGACTAACATTTAAACCAGTCTTGATCTCTGTAAATAGTTTCTCCCTCAGTGTAATTGTTAAGCTTTGGATTGTGGCCATGTGCATGGCTGCCACTGTGGCAACACCTAGCTGTCTACTAGGATTGGCTTCTGCTAATTCAAGTCACCGAACTGTACCACTCAGCTGCAGTTACTTGTGCTTTTTGGATCATTTTACTGGAATAATTATACAATATAGACAATATGTGGTTTTTGGTGTGTGCACTGCACCCATCTAGTCTAGCCAGTGGGATTGACTGGGCAAGCAAAGCAAGCAGTGCTTGTCCAGTGACATCTAGTAGTAGACATAACTTAAAAACAAAGTGAAAGCAATCTCTGTCCTTCCATATCAAGCAGCATTCTTTCCCACATGCTTCTCTCATTGCCTGTTTGCAGCATCTATTAAGTTATTAATATCTTGTGACCAAAGTTGAATATTCGCTCTGCAAGTAAACAGGAGCTTTGTGATTTATCACCTTAACAAATAAGTTTCTTATTACTAACAAGTGTCATGCAGGGGAATTAGAGTGTAAAGAAGTTTTTAATAAATCCTTTACCACATTAACAAAGAAAGCTTTGAGGATGGAGTGGGGATGACTCCTGCCATGTCTGTCTGGCACAGCTGCCACCATGCTCAGTAATGCTAGTCTCACCTCAGATGCACAGTATGAACCAACATGGTGGTGGACAAATGCCAGTTTTGAGGCTTTAAAATGCGGCATCTAGAAATCAATAAGTGATGCTAATTGTTTTTATAATATCTGGTGTTCTCCCACTGTTGCAACGTTTGGTTTGTCTTCTATTTGTTGGTGGTATCAGGGTCTGCTTTATGAGTCATGACAAATAGTAGGAAAGATGTAGCTATAACCAAAATTTACTAATTCATTAACCAAAAACAGCAAAAAAGCAGAAGTCATAATAACTTTATGCAGTGTGTTCATTAGGGTTGTAGTGTGCTAAATGAGTTAAATGAGTGTTTGAATGTTCAGCATATGGTGTTGTGAAGTATTACTAGCTGCACTAATTAACTCTTCCTATCAGGAACCTGCAAGACAACATTTGAGGACAAACAGGGGGAAGCATAGAGCAGGCCCAGCAAAGGCAGAGGGCTATCACACTGGACAGAGTGAACAAAAACTGTATAAACCAAAGTATTTGTAAGATCAATTTTTAGATATTCATAATAGCTGTTAAATATGGAAACCAAAATTTAGATTGCTCAGCACCAAAATGTAAAAGCTGTGGTACTAATGGGAAGACAGATGAAGCTCTGAGAAAGGTCAGGGGTGCACTGATTTGTCTGTCTTATGACTTCTGGGACAGTAAAGTTGGTCAGCAGCGATACGACAGCGGTAGAGACCGATACTTTTACCATACAGGAGCATGTTTGATCTCGTCTGCACCAGCTCCGGGGTGAACAATAAAGCATTCATTGCATCTCTGCTGATCCAAGATGACATTTAGGGGAAAAGAGTTTCTGGACAGGGAAAGGGAAGAGGCACTCATTGATTCAGCAGAAGAAAAATGTTGAGAAATACGTAGAAACTCTTGAGTTTTTCTATCAGTTTCTCTGCAAATTCCTCATGTGAAATCCTTTCCTCCCTTTGTTCTCCTTACCCCAACTGCCCTTTTTGCCTTTGGACTTGTTTCTGATTTTTTTAGCACATTAAGGCAGACTAAATCCTGCCCCTGTAACCCATTTTAACATTTATATAACAGTCTTCACTTTTCAACAATAACATGTTGAAAATACTTACTAAAGCCCTTTAATGCTCTATAATACACCATAAGTGCCCCTTTAACTGTCTTAACCCTACTTAAGTTAACTCCCCTCTGTTATACCTCGATCTTGTATGTGAAGTCTATCTACCACCTCTCTCGGGTCAGACCTCTGTGGCTTGAGGGCATCATGCTTTATACATTTCTGTATCTTTCTTTGCAACCAAGTGTCCACACACATTCATACAACATAAGAGTTTAGGGTTTCAAGATGTGTAAACATTTTACTTCTGTCTTCTTCACTTTGCACTGAACTTTCTAACAAATAAACTCATCCTTCCTGCATACTTGCTGTTTATTTTGATTTTATGTGTACCGTGTGTATCTACGAGAGTGTATTTGGGAGCAATGAGGCCCTCTGGCAGCTGTAACACCCACAGAATCATTGGTCCCATGATTCAGAGTACTGGCTGATGTTAAGAGGATCAGAATGTGGGTCTGGACTCACACAACAGTAGCATTATACAAATAACACATTTAATACACAGGCCTAAACAGTACCACTCTGTGTGGCATGATCCTTGCCCTTCCTCCCTCTCTTGCTCATTCCTGCTCAGGTTATACAGGTTATTTTTTCTCTACGTCATCCATTAGGCTCCTCACACGCAAAAATAATTAGGTTACATTAAAATGACCTGGTTTTAGATCAGGCAAGCTATTGTATCCAGGATTTTACATATATTACAAATTTGCTTGTTGTTGTACATGTAAATAAACAATACATCAGCTTAAACAACCAAAAAAAGCCTATTAAGCAACATCCAGTGAAAGTAAACCTAACTCAGTAAATTGCAAATAAGCAAACACAAATATTTTAACTGCTAGTGCAACAATAAGCTAAAGTATAAACATGAGCTCCCTCAATGAATTACCACCTTATCGTGATAGAGGGGTTTGTGCATTCCAGTAATCCAAGGAGCTCTGCTGCTATTTGGCCCTTATAGGGTCTTTCAAGGCAAACTGGTCCTGAGTGGGGGGCACGACAAAGAGTGATGCTAAATCAAAGCAATTTGCTGGACAGATTTGGTGTACCCACACATATAGTGATGGTGCACTGGGAACGTCTGGCAGATGTTGCATGGAGACTGGGGACACTGAGTCTGAGTGTGCCATGTTCCACACCTCCATTGCTGAGACGGCTGCAAGAGTTGTGGATCAAGGTTGGTGGTGCCTTTTGTGGTGGTAATCTTAGAACCAGATAGTAGACACTGGAGGTGAAGGCAGCCTCTGCCTGAAGAATGAGACTTGTTGGCGTTGGTTAGCCTGTGGGACTCCAATGGCTGCTGACAGGTGCTCCCAGGCCAAGTGGAGCGATGCTGCTGCCCTCACCTGAGGACATAGTCAGGCAGTGGAAGGAACACTTCCAGGATCTCCTCAATCCCACTGCCATCCTTTCTGTAATGGAAGCAGAGTCTAGGGACAGGGGGGCATGACTGATTAGTTAAAAAACTGCTCAGTGGCAGAGAGGTTCGTCCTTAGTTCGACCTTCACCAGGTGGTAGCTTCCAGCTTGCATAGGAGTGGCTCAAGTAATGAGAATCTGCACTTTCACCATGACCATGGCTCTCATGTGGAAAAGGCTGAAATGTCCACTCTGAGTCTGGGACGAGTTACTACCCCAAGTGGATAAGTTTAAATATCTTGTGGTCTTGTTCATGAGTGAGGAAAGAATGGAGCATCAGATTGACAGATGGACTGGTGCAGCACCAGGAGTGATACAGATGCTTTACTGATTTGCTGTGTTGAAGAGAGAGCTGAGCGTAAATACAAAGCAATCAGTTCAATGGTTAAGCTATGTTCCTACCCTCAACCTATAATCACAAGCTCTAGGTAGTGACTGAAAGAATGGGGTCCCAGATACAAGTATAAATTAGTTTCCTTTGAAAGGTAGCTGGGCTCGCCATTAGAAATAGAGGGAGGAGCTTGGTATTTCAAGAGGGAACTGGAGCAGAGCCACTGCTCCTCCAGATCATAATGAGTCAGCTGAGGTGGTTTGAGCATCTGATTTGGATGCCTCTTGGGTCCCTCTAGGTAAGTTGTTTCAGGATGTCCTACTGGGAGGAGGCCCTGGGGAAGACCCAGGACTCACTGGAGAGATTATGTCTCTCGCCTAGCTTGGGAACAACTAGATGTACCCCAGATAAACTGGTGCCCCCACAACCAAACCTCGATAAGCGGCAGAAAATAGATGGATAAAGATGAGCTTGTAGCAATGACCTTATTTCATTTCATAGTAAGTCAAAAAGGGTGTTTATTACCCTGGTTCGAGGTTCACTTTCTCTGTCTTGTATGAAAAGTGATCAAAAATAGTTAAAGATAAAAATACCTTTATGTCGTAAGCACGAGAAAGAATATTCTAATCGCCAAAGTTATTCTAATCCCACTTAAGGCTGGTTCGAAAAGCAGGCTAATCCCTATATACTCCCAAAATGTACTGTGGAAATAAACATTTTCTGCCCGAAACAGCAAACAGCGTTGATTTTATTTGTACTAAAAGACAGTCGTACAACTTTTTACAAGTCTTTCGGTGAGTGAAATTCTAGGTTTGTTTTATTTATCTGTCATCATGCTTAGTTAACCATAGGCATTATAAAAAGTCTTCTGGTCCTGTGGAGGTTTCTCATGTGACATCATGCGCACTTTGCACAAAAGTTGTCTACCTTGTGTATTCCCCGAGTGGGTGGCAGCAGTTTGTGGAGGTTGGTTCTTGCTGGGTGAAATTGGACACAAAAAAGGTCCTCACCAAAAAACCTCCAAGTTTGGTTGCCAGCAAATTACATCCGCAAATACTAGCTAACTACTAGCTGAGCAGTAGTACAACTTGAAAAAGTACAGCATAAATGGAGAAAGATTGCCTTCAAAGTAAATTCAATGTCATTTGAATATTCAACATATTTCAAAGGGCACGACTTAGTAGTAGTCTCCATGTGTTTCTGTCACATTTTTCAAAGTTTCACTGCAGCTCAGAAAGGAACTAGCCAGAGTTTGTAGACAAGTCTGCCTCTTTCATTCAAACTTAAACTTCAAACAGGTAGCTGCCAGGGGCTTACGGTCTGGTTTGCAAGCTTGTATAACTGTGACTTTAGCAATCATTTTCCCAGCGACTGCCATAAACCTCCACTTGCAATCAGTCAGAGAATACTCATTTGTTCCCTCATGATGACTGGTTTTTGCCAGATGGTTGCAGACCGGTCTCTGTGAATGTGTTATCAGGATCTTATTCACTTTACCCCTCTTTGTCACCATGATTGTTGCATTTTCAAAATGGCAGACAAGGTAGCATCACATGCACAGTGGTCACATGTCTACATTCCATGCGTAAAACAGCTCTCTTGAATTCCTTGAACACTTTTCTGGTGCGTTTATGGGGTCACTTACTCATTCTGGGTCATATTGAATTAAAAAGTAAGTAAATCTTGGCCGTATGATGTTGTGTGATGGAGGATTATCCGTGGTGTGAAACCGGTAAAGAGTTATCAATCACAATCAAAAATTGTTCCCCAGTGATCGCGTCATTTAAAGTCAGCTCTTCCTCGCCACATCTAGAGTTTACATTTACTAGAGATTGATGCTGCACACATTCTCAATATTAACATAGAATAACACAACAGCAACCTATCTGCCAACCACAGTTTCAGAGATCAGCAGTTTCCAAAAGCTAGGTATTCAGCTTTGATTTAATAACAGCCACTTTATACCGGATTCCATAACACCAGGGAGCCAGTGCAAGGCTGTTAACACTGGATAATGTGATCTCTTTTTTGTCCCAGTCAATAATTTGTCTGCAGCATTTTCAACTAATTGTAAACAAGCAAGAGACGATTGACTAACAACAGTATACAGTGCATTACAATACTGAAGTCTACCATGACCCTTGACAGATCTGAAGGTTAAAAAAGATTTTAGTCTACAGATTGTTTTGAGCTGGAAGAAGCTGCTTTTTATATAACCTTGCATTTGATCTTACAGTATTTTTTTTTTTCTTTGTCAGCTATAGAAAGTTTATTTCTTTGTTATTATTTTAGCCTTCGTCTGCATGCATGCTTTTTAGTCCTCTCTTCATGGTACATCTTAAAAGGAAGAATTTGCAGTGCTGGGGGGGAAAAAGGCTTTTTAAACCTTATTCTGGGGAAAAGTCACCAAAAACCATTTCTTTATCATTTTTGACCTTCAGTCTTGTAGATGTAGCTTACAATTATGGTTCTCTCACCATTCTTGGAGACAGCAGCTTCAAAATAACTGCCCAGAAGCTTCAACAAGATGACTTCAGTGTGGCAAGACTTGTTAGCTAATAACTTCCAGTCAGCTTTATTTATACAGAGGCAATTCACAGCAACAATCGGACTATGCACACCAGAGAATATATGTGGTCTCTGTTGGTTTTATTTCCGGTCTTTGTTTCCTTCCTGCCTTTTATAATTGGTTGCTACACCCTAATTAGTTTTTATCTGTGTCCTATTTGTTCTTAGACTGTATTTATAGTCCTGCTTGCTTTGACAGTCTGTCTGTTCACCAGCTGCCATTCACATCTCCATGCATACCTCCTTGTGTCTTTGTTTTTACTTCCTTTAGTAAAGTTCCTTTTCCATGTTTCATCTTTTGTTGGATAAACTGTAGTTAGTCTTCAGTTGGGTTTTCTGCCAGTTCCCTGAACCATTTTTTGTTCCCACTTTGTTTTAAGTGCCATTAAAGTTCCCTTTGTCAGCCTCACCTGCTGACACCAGGTTTGGGTCCTTATTTTGATGGTGCACAGTAAGTCTGAAGTCTGTTAGTATACAGACTTCATATGGACAACGGGAAAAGCATTAAAGATTTATCTCCTTGAAAAACGGCAAGGAGACTTCCTCCAAACTGTGTCTTCGTTATCTCTAAGGGGCAGTTAAACACTGGGTAAAGTTAAATAAAGATTTGCTGTAAAAGGATTCAAATGCATTGAAAATTTAAACAGCTACAGATTAGGAGCAAATAAATGATAAATAGAGATACACAAAGAACAAGAGTATGTGTATACGGTCCTAAAGATCTCTTGCTTATAGTGTGTGACAAGAGACCCGATAGGATGACCAATGATCATGTGGGCCATTTAGTTCGGCATATTGTACGATGGGGCTTTTGTGCAACAGTGGCCTGACAGTTTGATTGCTAGATGCTCTCATCTCTTTCTGTCCAACAGAAGAGCCGCCAGATGGAGAAATGAAAAATGTTTATTGCAGTGCTGAGGAGGGAGAACCACAGAGGGCAATGAGCCACTTCTGTCAAACATAACCGAGCCAAATTCTGGCTGCTTCTTGACGTGCTGTTCAAACCCAGTGCTTGATATTTGGAGGGCTATGGAATAGGACCCTTCCTCCCTGTTCCCTGTTGGACCTGCTAAATTGATTCCATGGGAAATAATTTCTTTTCTCGATTGAAGAGGGCAGAAATTACAGCTCTGAGATCGTCTGAGCTTGTTTTCAAACTCAGAGAACAGTAACCGACAAAAAACTGCAGTCAGGTGTGTTGAAAGTCCCCAACCTTAAGTTCACACCTGAGGCTGGTGTCATTTGAGACAAGAGATCTAAAATGACTGATATTTAGAAAATCTCTCTGGGTGTGTGACAGCAGGTCAGACTGTGAGGATGGGATTAAAAATTTCCTGGAATTTCCACTAGAATAATAAAAATGGAATAAAACAGAGTAAGCAGAACAAAAAGTAGATATGTTAGTCATATAAAATAAAATGAAGGTTTTTTTTTTTTTATAGGGGGGATTGTGGCTCTGGAGGTAGAGCAGGTCTTCTACTAATCTGAAGGTTGGTTGTTCGATTCCTGGCTGCTCCTTTGGGCAACGCATTCTTCTAAGTGTGAATGTTGGAAACAAGACATGTTGTATAAAATGCTTTGAATACTCGAGTAGAAAAGTGCTATATAACTACCAGTTCATTTACCTTTTATAGAGCAAAATCCTGATAGAAAAAATAAAGCCTCACAGGTCAGTTAATTAAAAAACCCCTATCCGAATATTAGTTAGTTTAATTTCAGTGGTCACCACAAACCTCTTTGCATTTATCAAAGCTAACTCTGTCAACACATAAAGGTTAAGAAACTTTAATATCCTGGTACACATACCAACAGTTACACTACACATACATTACACTGTAAAGAGCACCAGCAATGATAAGTGTCCCTCGAGCCTCCCTCCAGCACACTAAACAAATCCCATGCTAATTCAAGGTATGGAAATATTATGTGAAATAAACAAAATACAGTTGTCTTCATTATTATATAAGTCAACCATCCACAAGTCAAATTGCTATGACCTTTTACCGTGTATGTGCATCGGTGTAACAAAAAGTATGGCTCATATGATTCCCAGTTTGGCTTCTGATTGGCTGTTTGGGGGCAGGGGTGGGACAGTCGCCATCTTTTCCATTATGCACAGGGTCAGATCTAGATCATGTTTAAGATAAGATAAGATAAGAAGAACTTTATTTATCCCGAGGGAAATTCTTTTGTCAGACACATGCTCAATGCAGCAAGAGAGACAGAAGGACAGAGGAATAAGATATACAATATATACAATAGAATACTAGTATACAGTAATATACTAGTATACAGTAATATACAGTAGGATAGTGCAAAATATAATATCAAATAACTCTAACAGGGTGGGCAGTTAAATAATTAGGTGGGTAATTTAGGTTAGATCAGCTGTCTAAGTAACCTACAGGTTGCTCGTTCAGAAGCTGATCTTTGACATGATAGTTCTACCATAATAGTATACAAGAATATTAAGAACAATTCAACATCATAACACTTATCTAACTGAAAAGTTAATAGATGCACAGAGCAGCAGCAGTAGGCATTCTTTCAGTGACCTTTAGCTAGTCAGAAATTATGTAATTGAGGGAAAATCTCCAGTGAATTTTACAGAACCAGTGACCATTACATCATTACATGTTAAGCCAACCAAACGAAAGTGAGACAGAAAAAGCGAGGGCATCATCTAATCAGCAGAAAAGCTGCCACAACAGGTCAGCCAAAGCTACACAGAAATTCAGGATCTCAACAAAAAAACTCTAAACAACGTACAAGATATTTAAGATATATAAAAGTAGTGGGACTGAGCATGTATTTTACTTGTTGCCTTTCTCTGCTCATAGCTGAACACCTTTATATGCTCTGAGAGACACAGCTTGTACTTCAGATCTTATTAAGACTGAGCTAGTGGGAGACTTTGTAGGTGGGATATAGACTTTCCAACCAGTCAAATGTTAGAAACATTTTCTGTGCTGAACACAAAAAAATGTTAAGTTGGGGGGTTACAAGAGGTTTGGATGAGCTGTCACCCATGGCTATATCTAGAACTGGCGTTCGTTACACATTTCTGTTTAGGATTCTTTAAATGCCATGCTTCTCTCTTATAATGGCTCTATTAATGGCTACTTTCTTCTCTAGCAACTTTAAATTATTAGTTTGCATCCAATCTACAGCGGCACTACGGAGCTACAATGATGCAAACAGCTGCCTGAAGGCTTTCACATTTTTCACGCTTTGTCTTGCAATAGAAAGGAAAACCCAGGTGTGGATAATAGCTCACTGCTGCTATTCCCCACATTCACACTCACAGAGCAAATGGGCGAAGACACTTCAGCATGCTTCCCCTTGCTCTGTGCCACCACCTCTGCTCTACTTCCAGCCATGTAAATGTAGTTGTAAGTGGGTTGAGAGGCTTCACAGGTGGGACGAACAATAAGAGCAATCAAACACACTCATCGGTGCCACATATGCAAATTAGTTCTCAGTTACACTTGCAGCCTTAGTTATGCTTCACCTTTTTAAACTGAAATATGGTGCTACTTGGCTCTTCAAGAATTGCATAATTCCTGTTTTGCTCCTGCTCTTTTTTCTCATTTTTGCTGCTTTATCCAATAATTATCAGTCACTGAATATGTTTAATATTGTCTGAGAACACAACCAGTAATAATCATAGTAAGAATCTTGTTTATTGCTTAAAGTTTACCACAAACTTCAAATTTTCTGCATATCCTACAAATGCTAGATTGTGAGCTACCCTTCATCTTTCACTCAGTGTACAGGCAGTATATTATACAAAGAAACCGTGCTTCTGTTTGTTAGGTGAAGATAAAAAATGATGGTGAGAGAAAGCAGTTTGCTTAAGTTGTTTCAAAAAGATGTTGTGAGGATAAGGGGAGGTTTTTGGATCCCTAAGAGCAGTCGCTTGTGCCAGCTTTTTTTTAGCCTTAGCTGTTTGTTTGCCTCAGTGAAACGCCTTTGGTGGCAGTGCACTATAACACAGCTCTCCAGCAGCACCCACGTTTCCATTAGTCTGAAGGATGCAGAGCATGGAGCATTTGTGCAGCAGCTGAAGTGAAAGGTCACCGTGGACAGGGCCTTGTTGAGATGCTCAGTGCTACAGTGACATTCTTTCCAAAATGAATCATTTCTTACGGGCCTCTGTCACCTCGCCTATAACAGGTTCAGCCACTGAAAGAAAGAAAGCTATCATTTATTGAATAGAGTTTCTGTGGAGCACATAATTGGACTTTACACTAACATTGGTACATCTGCCATCTTCCTCCTTTTCTCACTTTCTCTTTATGTGGGTGTCCTGTGCATCTGTATTTAAGTATCATACCAAAACTTCTAGTTGAATAGTTAGTAGAATAATAATAACACATGGACAAATTGCCCTCGTTCATTTAACAGTTTCTTTGACTTTATTTAATAGCACACTTTTATTTAAGTGTCTCCAAAATTATCAAGCAATTTAGAGTAGCTACACTATTGGTGTATTGGTTTTAATTAAGTTGTTTTAAGTTGAATGGAAGGAGAGTGTGAGGGAAATCCTGCCTACAGACTCGACATAACAAGTGGCAACTATGTTTCCTTCTAACGAGCAACAAATGAGCAATAAAGTAAAACCATACTGCCCAAGTATATCATATTTTTTAATTTATCACCACTTTAACAGATCATAAATTTTGTGTCTAATTGGTGTATTACTGGGTCTGTTTGCTGCCTAATAAAGAACCTTTGGTGTAATTTTACACAAATGACTTGATAGTTTTTAAGCAATTGTAAACTTACAGTTTACAGTAAATTAATGTGCAATCCATTAACTTTGATGATGTGTGGTGCAAGGCTTGTACAGTCGGAGAAGTAATTATTTAATCCCCTGCTGAATTTGTATGTTTTCTTACTTACAAAGAAATGAACACTTGTTCATTTTTATGGTAGTTTAATTTTAGTGGAGACAGCAACCTAGTATCTCCGCAAAACGTGTAATAGACACGTCGGTTCACCGTGTCCATTTCTCGCTTTGCTTCTCTAAATCGTGAAAATATACGCATGCAGAAGTTGCAGTAACAGGAGTGGGAGATATTTTATTTCAATCCAACATAAAAATAATCACAGGAAAATGTTTAAACAGACATTATTGACAGATTTACACATAAATACGTATTAGCCGCCTAGCTTAATCGCTTCTGGCGAATAAGGACCCTGGAATGCTCTTCATATGTTTTTTGCAAACTACCAACTTCGTGGCTTTAAATATCTTGTGCAATTTCTGCATCCCTGTTCATTTCACGTTTTGGAGAGGCAAAGCATGAAATGGACACAGTGGACCAGCATGTCTATTACATGTTTTGGCATGATATCAGGTTGGAGAGAGACAGAATATTAATTAAAAATCTTGAAAAAACGTATCACATAAACATATATTAATTGATTTTCATGTCATGTCAAACTGAAATATAAGTTTTATAAGTTTTATAAGTTTTTGATCACATACAACCCAGACAAAATTCTGACTCCCACAGATTGGCTGCATGCCCATGTGGAGCATTAATTACAATCTAAAGTCAATCAATTAAACATACTCCTGATCTCAACTCATTATGTGCTTAAAGCACACCTGTCCACTGAATCAATTTCTTCTATTCCAGTCTCTCCGTTACCATGGGCAAGACTGAAGAGCTATCAAAGGACACCAGGGAGAAGACTGTAGACCTGCACCAAGCTTAAATGAGCTACAAGACCAGCAGCAAGAAGCTTAGCTAGAAGGTGATGACTGTTGCTATGATTATTTGTACAGACCCAGTGAACATCTAAATGATTCAGAGAAGGCTTGGGAGAAAGTGCTGTGGTCAGATGAAACCAAAATTAAGCTCTTTGGGACCAAATCGACCCGCAATCTTTGGAGCAAGCGAAGTACTGAGTATGACCCAAAGAACAACATTCCCAAAGTCAGGCACAGAGGTGGAAACATTGTGTTTTTTGCTAAGGGTGCAGGACGACTACACTGCACTGAGGGGCCAATTGACGGGGCCATGCACTTAATATATTGGATGAGAACCTCCTTCTCTCAGCCAGTGCACTGAGGATGAGTCAGGGATGCCTCTTTCAGCGTAACAATGAGCCGAAACATACTGCCAAGGCACCAAAGGAGTGGCTAAAAAAGAAGCACGTTAAGGTCTCCGGACCTCAGACCTACAGAAAATCTGTAGAGGGAACTGAAGATTCGAGTTGCCAAATGCCAAGAAACCTAAAGGATTTAGGGAGTTTCTGTAATCAGGAGTGGGCCACAATTCTTCCAAAAATGTGTGCAAACCTGGTGACCAACAACAAAACCTCTTACCGCTGTGCTTGCCAACAAGGGTTCCTCCATCAAGTACTCAATCATGTTTTGCTTGGGAATCAAATACTTATTTCAGTCAATGACATGAAAATCAACGTATAACTGATGTGGGTTTTTTTAGGATTTTTGGTTGATATTCTCTCTCCATTAAAATTAAACTACTATAAAAATAGAGATTGTTCATTTCTTTGGAAATTACAAATTCAAATAATTTCATTTCCCCCACTGTGTGATTAATGGTTCATTTGTATATCTGTGGTGAATTTATGTAGAGTCTACAAAGTGTCCGACACTGTTTAGCATCTATTTTAATGTAATTGTTACATCCTAATTGTGTTTTCTGTTTTTCAGTATTGGACTGCTCACTAAACCCTCTTCACATCCAGCTCCATACGTACCAATAAACTGCACATTAATGATCATGTTTAGAAACGGATGCACTCAGCTGAAAAAAAAAAAAATTGCACTAACCATTTTGTTACATTTTGGGCTAATTTTTCTCTGAAATGAACCTTAATCTCAATAAACCCTCTTCAAAACTGCTACAACCCAATTATGTTTTCTGGTGCTGCACTGAATGTCCCACTGTCCCTTTTGACACTGTGCTGTGCGCATACTAATGAAACATGTACGCTTAGAAATCGACGCACTCGGCTAAAAATAAAAGCTACAGGTAAAGACAACAATGTGCACTTGTCTGACTGCATTTAAGTAACTCGGGGGGGGGAAAAATTAGATTATGACCATTTTATTACGTTTCTGTCCCTTGGGCTCATTTTTCATCACTCGTAACCTTAGATTACTCAAAGCTTCCTGTATTTGTCAACAAAAAAGGAGTTTTTAAAATCCAATTTAAGTATTGTACCAATTATGCTACAGTGTAAATCTGCTCGCTTTCCTGCCCAGCATTAGCGAGGATTTTCATTAAGCAATCATTGTGGATCCTAAAGTCTGAAGTATGCAGGTCAGCGTTTGACTACAGAGAGCTGGATTAAATTTAATAATTACTAGGGCCTTGCTGATCATAATATCTGTGCCCCCCTTTTTTCAGAATGTTAGTATTAGATAAACCAGCTAAAACAGACATCTAGTGCATTCTGCTCACACATTCTTGACTTGGACAATAAAGCCCGATGCTAACAGTAAAACTGACCTGTATTTGGTTGTTGTGTGTGCTTGCATGTGTGCACGCTTGTGCGTGTATTCCTACTAATGTGGTTGCATGAGTGGATCTGGCAGAGGCAGCAGATAGAGGCTGACACTATTAAGCTGCTCTGGGACCTGGAATCAGTCCAGAACAACCAGTTCAACAACACACCAGCGATGATGTCCGAGTTTCTAGGACACGACAGCTGACATTGACAGAATTATCTGATCTGTCACACACAGGGCCTCAAAATCCATCTAACGCAATGCATAAATTACCGTATTTTTAGAAATACGTCAATGTTGCATAAGAATTTGCAGTGTAGATTAGATCTAGAGCCAAATTCTTGATGCTTAAAAACTTGTGTACTTAGAAAAAAAAAAATTTCTAAGTACCCAGGGTTGTCATATAAACTGTTTTGCCTTCTTTTTGACCAACACTGTTTCCTGAGGCTCATAGTCTATTAAGCCACACAGTGTATGGTTTTTTCTTTTCAGTTCTACAGATGGGGCAAAAGAAATTCAAGGAAAACATAATTTAAATCTTTCTCAGTAAGACAGCGTTTCTGTGAAATAGAGCATCATTCTTCAAAAACAAATTGTGCACCCTCGTTTTTTGTTTCTTAAAACTGTTTCCACCTAATGCGTTCAGCAGGATCTGGGCCTCGTGCTTAAAACTTTCCTTAGATAAACAAACTCACCTTACTCTTTATTAGGGACAACTATTTAACTGCTGTTAATACAAATCAGTGAGCCAAACGGCAGGAGTGGTTAGGATGACCCGCTGAATTCACACTGAGCATCAGAACTAGTGAGAGGATTTAAGTGGCTTTGAATGTGCCAAATTGGCTGTTCTCAGTATTTCAGAAACTTCAGATCTGCTGGACCTTTCCCACAAAATCATCTCTGTGGCTTAAACATAATGGTCTGAAAAATATACACTAAATGGTGCAAAGCTGCAGTTTTCCCCAAACAACTACAGATAGCAATATCGACCAACACTCAAAACTGGCAAAAAAAACCTCTACGTAACGCTCTAAAGTCCCACACAAGATGTGAGCAACAAAAACAGAGCTGCAGTTATCAGGTTCACACAAACAAAACTGAGCATAAACTACTCTGGCCATTGACTGGCCTAACTCAAATTCACAAGGCTCAACAAATGAATGTTGCTCTAGTTTGAATGCACAAGACTAAATCTCTGAATACTTTTATCTAAAATTTACATTGGTCGTCATGTGCTACCACATGCTACACTTAAACAAATGTTTGACATGGTCTGCCATCTTATTGTAGAACCTTTCCAGTTTCTTGCCTACCTGGAAAGATTGGTTAACTTTCAGCTGATTAGCTTCAGTGAAATTCATGGGCATGGCAAGGGCCACCCTAGGGATACCACACACACACACACACACACACACACACACACACACACACACACACACATACACAAAAGTCATGCTGGTCTCTACAGCAACTACCAGCTTACTCAACTAAGGCAAACAGTCTAAAACTACCTGATGTGGTAACACACAGCCTCACCAAGCATTACATTAGGACAAGCCTCCCTTTTTATGTTACAGCTGGCTAAAGCAACACCACGGTAAAAGTTTACATGCCACTGTTTACTGTAGTCAGATAATTACATAAATCAAAGGGTATATCAAACACCTCATGGATGCTGCTGCAGAATGCTGGGCAGAGCTAAACAAAAGGTTAGTCTATGTAAGTCCAGCCCACAAGTCAGCGCAAGTGCTGGCCAATCACCTCAGAGCACCAACACAACAGGGGTAAAGTGTTGAAGAGAGGAAGTGGCAGAAAGACAGAAAAGCAGCATCTGCAGTCACAATAAATAAGTCTGAACTTCTCTTTCATACAATTACAGTTTAGTAAACAAGACAAACTAGGCAAACACTGTTGCTTACTGCCTCAGCTGTATCTTAGGAGATAGAGCACGTAATCTACTGATCAGAAGGTTGGTAGTTTCCTGGACCCCTGGCTGCTCCAGTCTGCATGATAAAGTATCCTTGGGCAGCATACTAACCCCAAGTTACTGTTCAATTCATCCACTCTAGTATGAATGTGAACGCACTTACATAGAAAAAGTGCTTGTATGAATGGGCGTGAATGGGTGAAGGCAATTTGTATAAAGCGCTTTGAGTGATCAGGTCAAGTAGACTAGCGTTATATAAGAACCAGTCTATCTTAAAATAAAATAGTTATGTATTGATTCTCCATCTGTGGCTGTAAAAAAAAAGAAAAAAAGAAATAAAAACATTAAACAGATTAAACATAAATTTTAAAAAAACTGTCTCCAGACTGTTTGTTTTCACCAAAGAATATTGTGAGCACTCAAAGTGTATCCAAGTTGCAAGTAAACAAATTGTCCCATTAAAGTTGAAGCAAAAATCTACAAAGCAAGTTTGTGATTTTGGTTAAAATAGACCTTTTACTAAATCAAGGCAAACTTCTGTAGTCTGCAATGAGCACTATATGTATATATATCTATCCAACGGTTGTGCGACCATCAACAGTGACAATACTAACAGAGCACTTTTACCCACAGACTCACATCTCCTTCAGATGCTGACAGACGGCTACTGAACCCTGTCAAACTGCCCTGGACAAAAAGTGATGCTACATAATGGTCTCCTCAGTGCATTACAATATACAGAACATGTGGGAGTGAGAGCAGGCTGAAGTGGCAAATTTCCTGAAAGCAAAGAGAATATAAAGCAACGTCTCATCTAATGGCATAACAGGAACTGGGGAAAACATCATTTCATGAAAAGAAACAAGCGCACCACCAATCAGTAAATATCTGGAGACATTTTTAAAACTGCATGAATGAACTTTAGTGTCCTACTCTAGTGTCAAGCATCATCATTCCAATATATTGCATAAAAACCTATTATGGTTGTTTATTGCTGTCATCATTCTGATTTGCTTTAGTTGAACGTTATCATATAGGCAGCAGGCAAAGCTGTCTGTCATCAGGTCCGCTGGGTCCTGTGGGTTGTAGGCTGGAGCCTCTGTGGATCAGCTTTGTTTTGGTGCTACTGTGGATGTTGGTTGGAGTGGGATGTGGGAGGTTGCAGCCATGTCAAAACCTCTGATTCTTTTTGTTTTCTACTGGGGCTGCTTCTGCTTTGTTGTTATGCCACAGAAGCATAGTGCATGTCAAAGTAAGCCAGGGCCCAACTTTGAACTAAACAAAATAAAGTCCATGGCGTGTACACTTCTTTACATTAGTGACATTTCATAGATGGGCAAATTACAGTGATGTGACACTTCTCAGTGATAACACAAATTAAGATTTTCATACTTGTAATTAAAGACATTATTGAGTGTCTGTTAAAAGGGGTATAAAAAAAGAGTAAATAAGCACAAGAGCACGCTCTTCACTTGAAATTAATTGCTTCATGAATGAGTGACAGCATTAATTGTACCTGCATTTCCTTTTGTTGTGCTGTTGCAGAGCTTTGTTAGTGCGCCTTTTGCTGACTGACACAACTGGATAAAAGGAGCTACCATTACTGTTACAGAGCTGTAGGCACAAATACTTGAGACATTTCTCTGAAAAATGCACGGATATTTAGAATGAGTGAAACAAAGCACAATCACAGCAGTGGTCTAATGTTAGACATGAGAAGGATATAGCCATAGGCAAGCTGGCATTTGCAGACTATCTCTCTGCACCATTTTTATTGCAACATCTGAGGCCGATAAGCTGTAAGACTATGCACAGAAGAAAGGTGGGAAAGTTGAAAAAGAAAGAGGTGTTTCTTTCAGGCAGACAGTTCAAGTCTGATGAACAAAAACCTGAGCTGTCGAACAAATGAACATAATTTTTCATATTATTCTATTATTCTATCCTATTATTATTATTATAAAGTATTATAAAGCCTGTGTACAGTATTCTCAATTGATCAAAATGTGGTCGTAAACAATTTTTTTTTTTTACAAAAAGGGAAAACAAGAGACCATAAAAACATTCAGGCATAATGATTTACTGACACAGGCATACCAGTTTAATAACAGAAGAAAGCCTTTTGATAACAACTGCTGCAGTTCATTTCATGATAGTATTCCCTGATAAAAAATTTTTTTAAAAAGCTTTGAGTCTTTCTCTCTTTTCATTTCAACATAAAACAAACTCATATCTGATGTCTTATTAGTTAAACATATGCAAAAACCTAAACGTTTGCAGTGTGTTTAAGAGGATGTGACAAAATATTATTATCATGTGAGAGAGTGGAGTAGACAACAGGTGGGTTGGAAATACTACTTTGTGATACTTTATCATTATTATTTTTTACTGGGTTTATGACAGCCACAAATATGCCACAGTTCAGTAAAAAGTCATTAGATATCTTCACCCTTTGCAATACGGTCATCATTAGGCATATTTGTTAGGGGGTGTATTTTATTCCACATGGTTACAGACTGTCATTATTGGAGGCTTCAAGTAAGTTTAACTGTTTAATCATCAGTTTGAGCAAATATACAGCAGAAAGGTCAACACATATTCATTACTAGTGTTGTGACATGACATTAGCTCGGTCAGTATTAGTCACACTTCAGAAACTAAGCAGGCTGAATATCATATTCTTTCAGTCCACCTGTGCCAGCTCACCACCTTTTTGTCTTTTGCTCTTTCCTTAGTGCTCGCTCTCTCTTCTTCCTCATCTGCTTGCTGTCGTTGCCATTGTTGCTGGCGACACCACCCTGCCTTTTCCAAGAAAGTTACTTACCTTGTTTATTCTTCTGAGCAGAAATCCCTGGAAGATCGTAGAGCTGAGCGAAAAGTTTGGTTAAAGAGACTCTGTGGAGACAACGTACTTGTTGAATAACCTGTCTGTTTGGAACCTGGACCTTCAATGTCAGCACCTTGTGATTGTAACTGTTGTTCCCCTTGTGCACTGTAAATAAAGCGTGAAGGTTTTGGTTACAATGTCCTTGTTTTCTTTTAAGTTTTCTCTTTCATCCCTCCCTCTTGCTGCTTTGCTTGTCTTCCTTCTCCCTTCTCTCACTGCACAGACCAGCTGTTTTCCTACTAAATCACACACAACTTTTCTCTAAGATTATGGGCTGTTCGTTATTTTTTTCACTCCCTCTCATCCTCCAACCTATTCTAAATTAGCTTTTTTAAAATTTTTTTGTTGTTTCTGCACCTTCGATCTTTACCCAATGAATATTTCATCTGCACGGCACGATCACGCACATACATGTACACACTCAGCATCAGCATATCCACTGCAGCCTCACAACGCGCACATACAGCACAGACATATAGGGCTCACACACACAGGCATACAACTGCTTGCTCATAAGTTCACATGCACACATAGAGTCAGACGATACCGAGCACCACTCATGTCTTTGTATTGCACTCTTACGGAACCTTTCACCACACTCTCTTACACCCGATGCACACGTGGGCTTTTTTTTTTTCTTGCTCATTTCAGTTCAACATTAACTACACACACACACAACTATGGGCACTTTATCACATGGAATGCACATGGTGCTGGCTCCAGAGAGAAGAGGTTAAAAGATATTTAACCAGCTTAAAAAACTACAGGCAGAAGTAGTCTTACTACAAGAGACTCATAGACCTGCCACAGCTACAGATGAACTTTAAACACCCGAGTTTCCTAACTAATATTAATACATAAAAATGTTAATTTCACAGTACTCAACAGTTATACACCCAGAGGGTAGATTTCTAATAATAAAATTATCTTTACTTATGTCATATATATAACCCAAATGTCGATGACCCCTCATTTTACCAGTTTTTTTATTTCACTCACTGAACACCTAAATTGCTCGTTTGTTCTTTGGAGCGACCTCAACTTTAGACTACATGAAGAAATGGACAGACTCAGTACAGCAGGAACTCACTGCAATTGGCAGTCCACAAATATAGTTAAACAGTACATGAGTTATTATGGACTTTGCAATGCATGGCAATCTTTTCACCCCAACCGTAAGGAATATACTTTCTTCTCGCATGCCCATCACTCTTACTCTCATCTGGATTATTTCCTAGTCAGCAGCTCACTGTTGAGTGACATTTCAGACACTGAGATACACCCTATAGCTGTTAAAGATCATGGTCTTGTGTCTTTAACTCTAATAAATAAGAAAGTCATTCTGCCAAGTAAAAACTGGAGACTTCATTAAATATTTTTAAAAAGAATAGACTTTATAGTTAGACTATGATGACTATGAAAAGAAAAAACAAACGTATTCAGGAATTAGAGGAAACCATTAAATCCTTAGCCTATGGCTCCTTGCTGGAACAGGAAATGCTGAGCAAAATACATAAAGCAAAACTAGAATTAATTTAATTATTGATTTTAAAAAAATAACTTAATTCATAGTACAAAGACTTCACTTGCAAAATCTTGAACACAGTAACAAATCAGGTTGATTTCTAACTAACCAGTTAAAAATAAATAAAGAAGAAACAACTACATGTTCTGTTAAAGACTTAACTGGGAACACAGTATATGATCCTGAAAGAATACAGAACACTTTCTGGGACTTTTACAAACCTTTATTTTCACTTCAGATAAGCCCATTTAAAAATAAAAATTTCTTGATAACATAACCCTTTCAAAATCATCAAAAATGATCATCTATAGTCATCCTGTTTTATATGGTCTATGTGTTTGAGATGTTTATTCATTCTATTTTTAATACCGTTCGTGTTGTTTTGTGTTGTAAGGTGACCCTGAGTGTTTTAAAAGGCACCAACAAATAAAATGTCTTTATTATTATTAGACTAAATGAATGAAAACACAGCCCACAGAAAAACTTTGAAGGACCTTCAGAAAGCCTGGAGAACTGTTGCTCAAGACGACAGTCAAAATTCCAAGAAAGTCGGGCTCTTTGGAAGCAAAATATAAAGAAATGAGTCATTGCTCAAGACCTTTGCAGAGTGCTGTATGTCGGTGATGCCAAATGCGTTCCTGGAGAATTATCACAAAGGTGGTTTTGAGTTCTTTAACAGGTACTTATATGTCTGCCTGTGGAAAGATTTAATGTCACAACCATCCAAAATACCCACACGGGCCTTGACAGGTGTGCAGTTAAGATCAAAGGGTCGAAGAGGGATGTGGTCTGACTCATGACTACTGAGAGCCTATGAAATAATGTGGTAATGACTTGAGTTATAGTGTATTGAATTGTTATGGGTAAGAGGAAATGCAAGATACTATACTTTCTCATGTTACATTACATTGTTAAAACAACCAAAGTAGAACTGAATAATGTAAAAAAGAAACAGGCAAGTCTCCAACCTGTCTGTTACATGGCCCATATTTGTTTCTTTTTTTTTTTTTAGCTGTTACATATTGAAGTTCAATTTAATATCTGTAATATAGATGCCTGTTTTTGCCGTTATTTGTAATTCTGCATGGATTTGAGTTGTAGATATGTGTGGAAATTTTTTATTTACATAGTTTTTAAAGGAAAACAGAGTATGAAAAAATATATATATTGGGATGAGCAGTCAAAGAAGGCTGATAAAGAGTTGGGAATGTACTTGAACCTTACTAAGGTCTCTGAGCTCACCAGCAGGGTCAACAGAGGGGATTAGGAAGACCAGGGATTACCAGCAGAATGGCAAGATGGGATTTGTGCATTTTATCAGAATCACCATTAATCCTGAGCTAAAACCATCCACATCTCTGTATGACAAAGACACAGACATCAATATTCCCTATATATAAACATGTACACACTCACACATTTGATGTATTTAGAAATCAATCCTTTCTCTCACTTATAACAACAAGCAAACAACAGGTGTGCTTTCAGGTTGAGAGAAGAAGAAAAGAGGTGTGGAGATACTCAAAAAGGAAAAGACAAAAACGAGAGGTGATAATGGCATCTATGTGTAAAACATCTGTTTCTTCTGTACATCTAAAATGTTGCTCAGCAAAATGATGTCACTGGATTTATTCTTTTTTTAGCTTTATCAACTAAAAAACACAATCTATGGGGCTCATGGATTATTATTATTATAATTAGTATTAGTATAAATTTATTTTGAAAAGGATCTATAAAGTCTTGGAGTCAGCTGTGGATGAATTCTGGCTGATGGGTGTCAAAATGCTCATAATCATTCATCATGTGAAACTGATATAATTAAATGTGGTGCACACAACATAAATCTATACAATTGCTATAGTCATGTGTAAAGAAAACAAAAAAAACCCCAAACGAAACCTATTAAAATGGGATCGCAGGATTAGTGTCTCCTCCCAGTTTACACTTCCCACAGATGCTCTTATAAAGGCTGGAATTCTTACCTACTGTAAACTAGGAGAACAATTGCATTTAAGCCTTAGTTTCATTGCAAGCTGACTAAAACCCCTGTTTGGCTGATGCTATGCTTTGAGTAAATTTAATGTTGTATTAATAGATTTTCTTGGATGTTTTTAAAGCAGTGATACCTTTGGATATCTAAACTCCTGAGGGAAATATCTGCTAAACACTTAGCTAGTTGGCATTTCATCTGTCTTTGCAACAAAATGAATTGTCCCACATGCCATAAATCATGATGTGAGAGAAATGAGAGTTAGCTACAACAGAGGTTGCAAAGACAAGCTCAGCAGCTTCCATTTTCATCCAAAATCTGAACTCACAGGACATAAAACAGAGTGAAACAAACATGAAATTCCCAAAAGGGACATGAATGATAGTCTCCTGACAAATAAACCCTTGATTTATACCACCCTAACTGCTGCTACCTCCTTTTATAGATATGCTGCTCTTTACATCAGGGCCATTAATCCGTATCCTCCACTGCCATTCTCCCTTTGACCTCCACCCCCTTTATCTTCCCCTGCTCCCTCTCTCATTCCCTCTTTTCCTTGCGATATACATGTGGGAGATGCTGCGTTTTATTTACCTCGACAGTTGGGTGTTGGAACTCAGATTGATAACGCTCCCAAGTTAGGCATGTTCCACTAGTGAAGTCGGGAAAGCAAGGAAAACTTTGTTCCTTAGCAAGATAGAGCCATTCATGCATCACTCGCAATGTGGTACCTGTTTTTCTGCACTTAAGAACACTGCTACATGTTCATGGGCAGACCCTGGTCAGTGTGCTGTGTGTGGCGTATTTAGCCAGTCACAAATACAGAACAGTGGCAGTGCAAATTACAAGTTTTAAAGTTTCACTGCTGTTCACGTGCACTGCCTCCATCTTGTATTGTGATGTCGGGATTGGTGGGGCTGCTCCGACTTGCCAAGGAAAACAAAAAAGTTTTAAATCCTGATTTAAAATAACTAATAGATTCTGCACACAAGAGGTGTGAGGGGAGTTTATTCCACAACGGAGACACATAAACACTAAACACTGCCTCACCTTGTTTGGTTCTAGTTTTAGGAATATTAAGTACACCTGTTCATGAGGAGGCCTAGAAGCCTCATAGCCCCCAAGTAGGTCAGCAATATATTTATGCCCAAGATCATTCAATCCTTTAGAAACCATGAGCAACATTTTTAATCAATCCTTTTACACACAGGAAGTCAAAGCAATGTTGCAATATTTTTAAGATGGTAATAGGCTGATTTAGTAATGGTCTTTATATGGCTACTCGACATAGTCATGGATCAGCATCAATAACTATGTGGAAATTTTTAACTTGATCTGTAGTTTTGAGATTCATTAACTAAATTTGGGAAATAACTTCAAGCCTTGCATTTTTGGAACCAAAAACTATTACAGGTGTTTTCTCAGCATTGAGCTGAAGAAAATTCTGGCTCATTCATACATTAATTTGTTAAATATATTAACCTGGTAAGTGTAAAGGTCTAGGGTTATAAGGTGACACTGAGATATACACCTGAGTATCATCAGCATAACTACGATATGAGATATTATAATGCTCCATAATCTGAGCTAAAGGAAGCATGTAAATATTAAATAGAGGTGGTCCAAGAACAGAACACTAGAGGACCCCACACGTAACCTTTCTTTGGTCAGAATCATACCGTAGTTGCAGAATGATGCAAAATAATCTCGATTTGTCAAAAATGATTTAAACCAAATAAGCACAGTTCCTGAGAGTCCCACCCATTGCTCTAGCCTATCAAAGCAGTATAGTATGATCAACCATATCAAGTGAGAATTCTGACTGGGAATTCGGAAAGTCTGACTTTTGACTCAAATAAAATGCACCAAGAGTGGCAGGTTTCCCCACTTTTGTGTGGTCTGCCTGGAGGTGTGGCTTTCAATCAGCTGCTACCGGTGTTTCACCTGTTCTGTGTTCCCTCATCAGCTGCAGTGTGTTAAAGGACCTGTTCTCCCCTTTATTCTGTGCGAGATTGTACAGCTTCGGTAAGCTAGGCTCGCAGTGCTTTTTGGTTCTTGTTTACCGGATGTTCTTACCTTGGGGTCTCCATTGCCTCTCTTGGTTTCCTTTCAGTGTGTTAGACAGTTTTCCGTGGCCTGCTCAGACAAACTGAGTTTCTAGATCCAAACTATCACTCTGAGAAGGAGGACTTACCTGAAAATGCTCACCTACCTGCCCACTGTCCTCTACTCTGCTCTCTTTTAGTAAGAATTTCTTCAACTTGTGTCAGTTGTTCCATATCTGCATTTGAGTCTACCTGTTTTGATTAAATATGACTAAAGGAGACCTTGTAAATATCTGTGCAACTCTAGCAGCAGCTGACAGAATGACAGGGTGTGAATAGAGGGGTAAAATGCCTGTCCATCTACCTTAACCTCCTAACAACAAAATAACAGCATGGGGCTCTTTGGTAGATTAACAACCTTTCTAGGGTGTCCCACCCCTCTTTCACATCCGCATAACTACTTGTGAGCTCCCAGACATCCGAACCTCACTAAAATGTTTTTCAAAACAAGACAGTAAAAAATGAGTGATGCTAGATGGCTTTTACAGGACTACTGGAATTTCACAAAATTGTTACCACCCTACAGTGACTCAGGTTAGTTTGTGTTTCGGGGGTTGATGCATAACTCATGAACAATGGTTTAGGCACAAGAACTGAATCTTAGTTGATGATGATCATTTAGGAGAAAAAGTCTGGACTTCACTGATTTCTAAACCTTGGTTATGGCTTGCTCTCACTCACTACTCATGACAGTAAATTGGATAAGCAAGTAAGAAAATGGATGGTTTCATAAAATAATAATATAACCCATCTTAGCATAGCATAAATATACGCTGGTAGTTTATTTTAAAACTAAGACCAGTGCTGAAATATGTGAGAAGAGCTCATAATTTGCCGAACTACTTAAACTTACAAGTGTCTTTCACGTGAGAGCTGGTTAAAAAAAATTTTTTTTAAAACCCAAAAACGGATTTTTCATAGTTCCTAAGTGGTCAGTACATTTCAGACGCTTATCACCCATTTGATAACAGTAAAATGTTGCAGAGGCAGTGACAGAAATGTCATTTCATAACGTTTCCCATCTTAAGATCTTGCTGCTCCTAAGTTGTTTGCAGAATAAAACATGTTTTTGCCACAAAGGTACAAGAAGCAATATTTATTCTTATGACTGGACACACAATACCGCTGAACAATGCCATGTTTTTGCACAACTTCAGTGAAATTATTGGTGCTGAGAAAATTATAGTTTGCTCGGCGTCTGTGGTTTGCAAGTAGTGGAATTATTTCAGAAAGATGGTTACGTTATCTTGCAATCAAATGACCAAGCAGAACAAGAAGACAAAAGCTTTTTATCTTTGAATTCTGTCGAGATGACAATAAAAAACACAACAGGATAGGCAGAGCAGGAGGGATGCCAGAGAATAAGTTAGGAAATTGAGGGTTTAGTTTGTTAAAGAGTGTAGATTGTGCGTGGTAATGATTTTAAGAAAATTGCAGTTTTGATGGTTGACCGTTTATAAAGTAATTTTCTCCTCTGTCAGAGATGTGTAGGTGGGTAGACTATTACACAGCTTTCAGTTGTTTGTGTGCTTATATTAACAACTTTTGTTTAAAAACACTAATGAGGTACTGACTTGAAGGATGGCAGAGAATGAAACAGCTGACACTGCTTAATCACTACATGATGGCTGTGTGTCTTCATCTAATGGTGTTACCAGAAAAAAAGCATCTGCCTACCCTCTGTACTCCTCACAAACAGGGCAAATAAAAGGAAGATTAGTTTAAAATGGTGTACTACAGATTAAAATGGAACAGTGGGTGAAGAGATTTCATGCAGCTGGCTGTTGAGATGAAAGGGGAAACTAACAAGCAGTACGTTGGACTCTTTCTCTGCATGTATGTGTGTATGAAAAGAAGAGATTAGGTGAGAGGGACTGAATGAGCTAGAGGGAAAAAAAATAATCTCCAGGTTTTAGAAAAGAGTGGGCGACTAAATGTACAAATACAGATGAACAGGAAAGTAAAAACTGATTTTCAGTGAGTTAAAGGCAAAAACTGATAATATGTTAAAGGGTACGCAGATTTTGCCAAAACAGGCTTGCCCGATAAGCCTTTCTGTCCTAGGTGACCCCTGAAGTAAAGCATTCTGGAGCAGAAAACACTGTGGCTAGTTGACATAATAGAATATGTTTATAATAAAATCCACACTTTGTCATAGTCCCCTGTCCTACTGTGCAGGCTCACAACATTATATATCTCTTTTGTGTGTGTGTGTGTGTGTCCATTAACCTCAGTCTTGTGTTTCGGGGGCAGTTTCAGTACCTGGGCCCCCATCTTCTGGTTCTATGCATCAAGAGGGAATGATCTCACCTGTTTGTAATCACCATTGTTGTAATCAATCATTGTTGAACTAACCCTGTTAGTTAAACAATCAGTGTTGGTGAAAGCCTTACTCCTCATGTTCAGCAGTTAAGCCCTTGTGTTTGCTTCCTGTGCTCTCTTCTCAAAAGAGACCATCTGCAGAGAATCCTGTGGAGAAAAGGAAACGGTGAACTTACCTGCTTCGCCCGGCCTTGAACCTCACTGCATGAAAGCTTCTCCATTGAATCTTTGAACTCTTTTGTTGTAAGTAAACCTGTGAACGTTTACTCCATAGTCCCCCAGTTGAGTCCACCTTTGACTATCAGTTATGACAACTTCAGGGATTCTTTACTAAAACTTTTGACAACAAATAAAAGAGGATATACAGTTGTGGTCAGACGTTCAAGAGCATAAATGTGAAGGTAAATTTGGGCTTCTTTGAACTGTTCTTTTTCCAGGGTGGAATCGGTGCTTTGGGGATGCCACTCCAGAAGTTTAATGTTAGCCTGCTTTATCCATTCCAAAACCAGTTTGTATGTATGTTTATGATCATTGTCCTGCTGGAACACCCAGTTCTGTTTGAAGTTTTAATTTTATCTAATTGTTGATTTAAGATGAAATTGAAGAATTTGGAGGTAGTTCTTCTTCTTCATTATTCCATCCACACAGCTACAACACCATGCTTGACAGCTGGTACAATGTTCTTAGATGGGAAAGCCTCATCTTTACTCCTCCAACCATATGTCTTGTCATTGTGGCAAAATAGCTCAGTCTTTGTCTCGTCTGACCATGAAACTTTTCTCCAGAAGCCATTTGTCTTGTGGGCAGCTGCAAATTTCAGTTTGAGTTTGAAGATGTCAGTTTTGAAGAAGGGCCTTCTTTTTTGGTTGGCACCCTCTCAGTCCAAATCGATGTAAAACTTCCTTCACTGTGGACAGTGACACTGGTGCTCCAGCAGTTTCCAGTGTATGGCAGGCTTGAGTTTTAGTGGTTCCTGATCATCTTTACCAGTTTCCTCTCATCGGAGGGTGACATTTTAGGTCAATCAATCACACCATGGCGATATGGTGACACATCTGAATAACTTGTGTTTATGACCTCGACATCTGCAGTTGTTTAAAAATGACACCAAAAGACCTTCCTAACTTGTGTAAATCTACGGTTCTCCTTCTTAGGTCTTTAATGAATTCCTTGGACTTTCTCGATGTTCTGAGTGTTGGTCAGTCAATGATTACTGTCAAATAAATCACAAGCCCAAAATTACTATGACATTCATTCACATTACAAGTGTCTGTAAACTTTCCAACACAAAAGTAAATGAGATCTATAGCTAGGATAATTTGGACTATTTTTTGGCCAAATAAAGCCACTTCCAGGGGACTTGAAAGGACATATAACAAACGATATGAGCATTTTCATTAATTCCAAATTTAAATCTGAACTAACAGGCCACTGGATCTAGTTTCTTATGTACTGGACAGATAAGAGAAGGACTGATCTTCTCATCTAACTCTCAGCAAGAAAATAGGTGTGTTTTCCAACTTGGTCTATTATTTCTTTTATCACTCATTTAAAAGCTCGCTTTCCAATACTGAGAGGCACATGGCATGCCATGCCTTTTGTGTTCTTACAGGATCAGACAGCATTTCCTTGTGGGGTAATCGGACTGCTGACTTTATTTGCATAAACAGATGAGTCAACTAAAAATGCCAAGGGTAAAATGTGGTTTTTGGGGTGATATCAAAATTTTCTAGGGCTCTAATGTAAACATATCACACTGAGGGTATTGAATGGGGTTTACAAGCAGCCACGCTGGCATCCTTATGTAGTCAAAAATCTTTTAGGCATCTTAATCCAAATAAAAATTGCCCATTATATGTGACATGCACACTGCACACACACACACACACACACACACACACACACAAATGCACACACAGTCTCGATGGTGTCCTGCTGCTCATCCAATTATGATTGTGCCATGGGGGATAGGGATAAGGGCAAATAAGCTGGTCAGCATAGATGAGTGGAAGATGGAAGTAGTAAGAAGGGGAGATAAATGTCACTCGAGGAATAAGAACTGGCCAGCATGTTCTGGACTGAAAGATCGAACATAGTCAGTCATTACGAAATAGCTAGAACTTTTTTAGAGCACCAAACTGCTTCCAGTGCCTTAGAGTGATGCTGTCACCCTTTGCAGGTGCCAGTACAGTTTTAAAACGGTCCAAAAGTAGAATTAGTGCTTGGCATTTGTGTGAATCCATCAAGCAATTAAGATGCAGTTTACATCAACGTGAAAGTAAAATATCAGCACTGCAGCTTCAATATCTAAACAAATATCACATATGATAATAATTTCCCCTTCTGTTCTTGTCACATGGTTATGGCCAAAAAGAAAGGGGTCACAGTGGTCAGCTAATGTTTGAGTTCAAGTGAACATTTGTACTGGATAGATGGATGAGCTCTATCGCCTCTGTCGTGTGGAGTGCTATGGGTTTTTTCTTGATGTGTAGCAGTTTGCTCAGTGACCTTCTATCCCTCACTGACTCAGATGCCTCGAGATTCTGCCCAATGATGGTTCCAGCCTTGTGGATTAATTTGTAGATCCTGCTGGCATCTCTTTCACTGATGCTCGGTACAACAGACTTGTACCTTCCAACATCTTGCTGCACACAGTGAAGGATCTGAGCTTCCTCAGAAAGTAGAGTCTGCTGATCACTTTTTTGTACACAGCATCTCTGTTGGTCCTTTAGTACGACCTGTTATTTAGTTGAACCTCCAGTTACCTGTAGCTGTTTAATATTTGTAACATCTAACTTAAGATGTTTAGTCACATTTTTTTTCTTCCAGAAGTCAACCACCATCTCTTTTGCAGTGTTATCAGAGAGCTTCTGCAGGTGGGTCATTCACTGTTATACTGCAAATCTGTGGTGTACAGAGTAAACAGGAATGGAGACAGGGCCGCCCCCTGTGGTGCCGCAGGTTTACTAACCACACCTTTATACAGCATGTCCCTCCAGCCATACATATTGAAGCCTCTCTGACAGACCGACAGCAATCCACATGACAGTAGAAGTTAAGAGTACACAAATGGGACCAAAGATAATAAAAACTACTGAAGCCTGGTACCTTTAGAAATGTCACTCATGTCTGCCGTTCTGCCAGACATAATTTTACATCTGCAGACTCACAGAGCGAGCACAATATATATTGTGTTCATAATCACAGAATAAATTTACAATTGTAAGATAGGGAGCAGAGCTACAAAAGGCAGCCACTTCCTACTTATTTCCTTTGAGAAGAAGAGATGTTAAAGAGTATGACAAAATTAAAAGCAGGCTGCATGAAGAGCAGAGTTCAATTCATTGAACTGTGGACCAGAAGGGAAGGAGAATATTGGGGTAATAAATTATCACACTTGATATTCATCATCTATTTCTGTACAATACATGTGTAAATGTGAAGTGCAGTATTTTCAATGCAAAATGTTAATTTTCTTAGCCATTTTAATTCAATGAGAATGAACTTGATTCTATAATGAGCGTCACGTGTCCACGCCAGGAACTACAGTTTTTGGCGCTTCCTCACAGGCATAATTTTCAGCGCTGGAAGTTGCAACTTGGTGACACATTGACTTATTTTATCTGACCCCCATCCTCTTTGTAGGAACACATTAGAAAAATTCTTTACAAATATATTTGGTTTGACAGAAAAAACTAATTTAAATTCTAGCAATTAACAGTATTTAGTTATCGAGAAATCATACATTGTTTATCCATTTTTCTGGCTCCCCAGCTGCTCATCTGTGTTTTTTCTAGGAACAATTACTGTAGTTAAAAATATTTGCTGTGTAAATTAGACTCAATTTGATCTCCCCTGACCTGTTTCCTCAGTTTGCCAATTTTAAAATAAGATTTCTTTGCATGCCAAATTTCAGGTGATGGCTTTATAATATTAATAGTAACATCTTTGGCTGTTGAGGCAATGTGAATGACGGGGAACAGTAAACCCACTTGTTCGCAGGGATGAAGTGGAGACATGTAAGATGTTGGAGAATGCCTGAAAATGGACAGGATGTGAGTTTGAAGATGGTGAGAAATGGGAAGGATTGTTATCACATGAAAAAAGTGTTAAGAGTCAAAGACATTTAGAAAAGATTTAGAATAGGGATAGCTCAGTAGGTAGAGTGGTGGCCCCATGATCGGAAGGTCGGGGTTTCGAATCCACTGAACGGCTACCCTGAGGTACCCCTGAGCAAGGTACCGTCCCTACACACTGCTCCCCGGGCACCCAATGGCTGCCCACTGCTTCACTGAGTGAATAGGTTAAATGCAGAGAGGAATTTCCCCACGGGGATCAATAAAGTATACATTAAACTCCCAAAATCTTCTTCTC
>VUQG01006789.1:0-53091 GCA_015106755.1 Etia nguti | reverse complement strand
ACAGCTGGCCTACTGTGGTGAAGACTGAGGTAAGAGACAATCTGACAATGTCCTATATTTCAGCATGCACATAATATGCTCAGCTACATCACTATTCTAGCTTTGCATGACGCATAGTTCAAAGAGGTTTGGGCAGCAGGTGGATGAGGCTTTTCAGAGCTGTATGCCTGTAAAGAAAAATGTCTCCAATCAAGTGGTGTTAAAAGCAGTAGACTATTAACACATATACTGACCTCGATATTTAGATAATTTGGTCATGATTAATACGAGCCTCCTGAGGAACAGAATACAACACAAAAACAAGGAAATCAATCATCACCTGGGTGAAATATGAAATACGGTGAGCAGTAGTAGTTCCTTTGATGTAAAAAGATCTCGTCTCTTTGGAAAGCTGCCCTTTTGGAACGGCTGTGACGAGGACGATCGCTGCATCCCTGACCTGGCGCTGCAGAGCATGAATGACCTGATGACTCCAAAGTAGGTATACACATATTCATCACCATGCCTACAGTCGCACAGTCGGACAAATTTTATTTGCACACTTGCAACGAGTAAATAAATAATACGATGCCTTCCTTCCTCACTGCCTCCCAGGCAGTTCTGTGCACAGTCTGTACAGTCTCGTGGTGCTTTCTGTCGCCGTCAAAGCGAAGGGGAGACGGAGGGATCTCTGAGGGTGCTAGAGGCAACCAGGCGGAGGATGGTGGTGGATGTTCGACTGGAGAACAAAGGAGAGAATGCATACAATGCTCGCCTCAACATTACCTACACACCCAATCTGCACTTTTCTAGCCTCATTGTCAAGGTGTGTTATCATGACCTTAAACTCTTCATGTAGTTTATCAGGACAGATGTTCTCAAATAACCTAAAAAGTCTCTGTTACTCCAAAGAGTCCTATGTTTAACCATCAGGTAAGACGAAATAAATTCTACATTGATGACTAGCAGTGGTGTTTTTCATTCAGGACAACTCGGACATCAAAATAGAGTGTTACAGCCAGGACAAACTGAGGAATGAGAAGCTCTGCAATGTCAGCGCACCCTTCATGAGGGCCAAAACACAGGTGAGTTAACCATGTTTCTCTATGAAATTAATTCATGTCGTTGTGACTTTTTAATAAAATAAGATAAGGCTGATGTCATTGGCAGCACAAGGATAAATTGGATTAATTGCCATTGTAGATTTAACTAAGAAAACATCTCAGGTTGATAAGTTGTAACTTTTTATTCTACTATAATGTTTTAGGTGTTTTTGAATTTTTCTGTCTGGAAAAGCATATAGCTGTTGCGAAAACTTTTCCGGCCCAGGGAAATTCATTCATATGCCAGTTTTCATACTGATTCCTAAATAAGATTAGTTGGTGCCACTAGAGAAAATTGATGAAAAACACCGGTATAATGTAATTCATTCACTGAGAAGAAACTGAAGTCTTGCTCCTCTGATTTCAAGGCTTTAGAAATCTGAGAGAACTCGAACCCCAACGTCAAAACAGAAATCAGCATTAATTCTGTCTCTGCCTCAGCTCATCAGGTTGTATTTGCTTAGAAGAGAAGGGTCGAAGATGCCAGATGTTGGCTCTGTATGTTCTGCCTGTTTTTGTCTTCTCCAGACTTTTCAGCCAACTGCAGCTTTAACATGTTTCATCCAGGCTTTTAACTCTGCCACAACATGTTTATGAGAAGAGTATCGCCCTCAGAAAGCACATTTATACATAATAATAAACATAGTTCCCCAGACCTGTCCCATATTAAACCTGAATGCGTCATTGTTCATGTATACTGTGAGCATAAAGTGCAGTGGGAACCACGTACACACGCTCCAGCTTTATTGGGTACACCTGTTCAACTGCTCGTTAATGCAAATATCTAAGCAACCAGTAAAGTGGCAGCAGCTCAGCTAACAAATATCAAATACACCAACTTATTCACCCATGCTAACAAACATGCTAATGTTTCAGCCCTGTACCCTTCATCATATCATACTGCATTTATTCATCAGTGCTCTGATAAAGGCCACAAGCATGAAACATTAACATGACTGTTGGCATGGACTTAAGTGACTTGGAATGTGACATGCTCGGTGTTGTTAGAGGGGTTGGTCCTAAGTATTTCACAAACTGCTGATCTACTGGGATTTTCCCACACAGCCATCTCTAGGGTTTACAGAGAAAAAGAGAAAATATGTGGCAGCGAGCAGCAGTTCTCTGGGTGAAAATCCCTTGTTGATGCCAGAGGTCAAAGGACAAAGGCTTGTGTAAACACTACAGAAACTCAAACAACCACTTGATATAACCAATGTATGGAGAAGAGCATCTCTGCATGCACAACACCTTGAACCTTGAAACAGATGAGCGGCAGAAGACCACACAGTGTGCGCCACCCCTGTCAGCTAACAACAGCAAGTGGATGCCACAATTCACACAGGCTCAACAAAACTTGACAGTAGGAGATTGGGAAAATATTGCCTGGTCTTTTTTCTGCTGCAACATTCAGATGGTGGACTCAGAATTTGGTGTAAACCACATGAAAACATGAATCCATCCTGCCTTGTATCAGCAAGTTCACTGTACTGAAGCGGCCTCCACAGCACGACTGAGATGTGCTGGAACGGGAGATTCTCATCTTAAATATGCTTGTTTACCTACATGATTATCCACCCACCGGATCCAACTGAAAAGCAAAGCAGCAGGGATAGACTTGGTGTCATATTTCTGCCAGCTTAGTACATTTAAGCGCTTCACTGATTTGGTTTCACCTGGTTACTGGCATATTTTTACATAATAGGCATGTGTTTACATCTCTGTTTTTCTTTGTAAAATTAAAGTTTATAACAACGTTAGCTACCTGATACTTGACCATATAGTGGACATTTTCACTTCTTATAATGCCATCAAAGTACCTGGACTACTTTGATATCATATTGTATTTTTATATGTAAAGAATGAAATTCCACAATGTAAGGAAGAGGGTGCATTGTCATTTGGAGGAAAACATACCAGTGTTATGGAAAAAACTGCAATACAGAGATTCTAGGACACCATTCATAGCTTATCCAAGCTCTGTTGTCGTCACTCATGATGACAGTGACTTCTCATGTTTTAGAGGTGTTTTCCTAAAGGTTAAAGTAGCTGTCCCTAATATGGACAAACAAACTAGCCAGTCAGGACCCCTCTTCTTCTTTTCACTATAAAAACATCACATTTAATTGTTATTGCATTAGGAAGATGCATCTTAGCAACAGGGTAAACACAACAGATAAGACTTCTCTTCTTTCAGCATTATCCAGGTGAGACTGAATGAAAGACACTGAGATGCATTTTTTTCTTCCTCATCTGTTACTGATTCTCACATTCATTTCTGCTTTACCCAGCTTTTCCACAGGCTTATAAAGTCAACAATATTTATGAGGCCGTGCACTTTCCGGGATATTTTACAGCAAGGCATTACTTTTTATTTTTAGGAGGGTGATGTTTGTGTTAACATTGATAGGGATGACACTGGTTGTACATCAGTCAGTGCAATTAAAATCTGTTATCCCTTTTTAAAATGTGTTTTTCATTGACATCTGAACAATAGCCTTTCAGCTTTTTATACTGACACAAAGTCTGCTGACTAATAGTGCAGGAATGAAGGACTGAAGGTGACTGAAAGAGTTCATGAAATGTCCTAACCATGTGATTATCGCAAACAATGGTGATCTCCTGGGCAACAAGTAAACCCAAATTTCTATGTAATGCTCCCAAGCAACTGAACCAAGCAGACCTGGTCACCCTTTAGAGCTCACTGAGTGATTCATACCCACTCATTCACCCTGAACAGCATCCAGAGCCACAAAACTGATGTGCTCTGGTCGAGAGCCTTTTAAGAATGTGGCACAGAGTTAAACAAGGCTTATTGTACACCAGTGCCACTGCCAAACCAGCCCAAACCACTGTGGAGCTGAAGGAAAGTGGGAACTTCAGTGGAAGCTTTTTAAATTAGCCAGTTATCACGCTTGTTTGGATCTTACCAGTTGATTCTGACCCGTGTAAAACAAGTTTGTTCAGTAAACTTTACAACCAGCAGCGACAAGACGTCTAAAAATCGACTCCTTTTGCACGTGATGGTGGAAGCAAATGTGTTTTTTAGGTTTTGTGGGTGTATGCAGAGACAAGGGTTCTAGTTACTAGCGGTTTGACGACTGACAACGAATGTGGCCTAAGGAGGCGGACAGACTGAATAAACACAGAGGAGGAAGAGGAGAAACATGCACTGTTTGAAATTCTGTGTTCAGCTATGCAGATGCACGAACATTCTCCAACCATGGACAATCACGCCCTCAAAACCCAGAACAACTGTGTGTGTGTGTGCGCGTGTGTATGTGCGCGCACGTCTGGATTCCTATGTTTGTGTTTCATCCAGCCATCCTTCTAAAGAAACAGCGGGCTGAAGCCAAGGTTAACCATTCTTCACCAGGATATGGGATAGGACTAACAAAGGAGGACAGGGATGGTTTTCCACATTTGGGACAAGATGATATGCAACGAGATCATTATATTTGTGCTAAACTTGTGGGGGTTTTTCGAGAATGAGTCCATCTATATGGAAGAGGGAAGTTGGAGTAAACCTCGTTATGCATTCCAATCTGGTCAGACCAATCCTTCAGGATTTCATTACGCCATGGACGACTGTAAACAATGCTCAGCTAAGCTCTGCTCTCCTAGATCTGCATTCTGCTGCCAATCAAGCCTCCTTTGCAGACTTGGGTTCTCCCTCTGTAGTTATTTAGGATTCCTCTATCACTTTCCAATTTTGATACGTAACCATTACCTTCTCTGTTTCTGGCTGTCTCCTTTCTGCTGCTCTGCTTTTATTTTGCCCTGAATCTGGCTTCCACTGGTAGTTTTGAGTGAGTGAATGTGTGTGTATGTAGTGGACATAGTCTTCAACTGAGGGGAAATTCCCTGGCTCTCTTTAAGTAGCACCAACTGTGCAAGCAGCTGCCTGGGGTCAAAGCCCGGGAATTATAGTAGGTTATTGCGGACTTGACTTCTTTCGCTTCCTTTATTCTAGGGATGCTATATAGCATAGCATCTGGAGTACTTTAGAGTTTTGTTATAGCAAGATGAAATATAATTTAGGCAAAGCAATAAATGGGTAGTCTGTGCTTCTAATCTTTACTTCTTCTTCTTTGTAGGTAACATTTCGCCTGGAGTTCGAATTCAGTCGCACTACCTTCCTTGATCATCTCCGGGTTATCCTGGAGGCTAGCAGGTATGGACAACACAATGATAAGCGTCTCGCTGTAAGATCACCACTCCTGTTTGTTGAATATTTTTGTTTTTTCAACAGTGACGGTGAAGAAATGAGCAAAGCTGATAATTTCAATGATATCTATTACTCGCTGAAGTACGAGGCAGACCTTCTCTTCACTAGGTTAGTCAGCTTTCTGTGGGGGTTTTTTGGTGGTGGGGTGGTGGGGGGGTTTTGTTGTTATTTTGTTTTATGCTAATTGTTTGCTTGTTTATTTATTTACTTTTTTCATAATTTACTTTGATAGGGATTCTAATCCAACTCGATATGAAATCAAATCCGAGCTGTCACTGGAGGAGCCAGGCATCATCGGTCCTCCTTTCAACTTCACCTTCCAAGTGAGATCAGTTCTATCACCACCATGAGTTTAATTCAAAGTACAGCTTGGAAATAATTTACATAATTCCCCCTGTTGTGCCTTAGATCCAGAATCTTGGATACTTTCCGATAAAGGATTTGCAGCTGAACATCGAGGTCCCGGAAATGACAAAAAACGGCAACCAGCTCCTGCAGATATCCGACTTCCATATTGACCAGGTGTGTGCGGAGCTTCAAACTTACTGTCAGTTAATACAAAAACAGAACATGAGGGACATGTGGAAGATCTTTTTATATTATAGCACTCCATGGCCTGATAGCAGAAGCTTACAGTGGCTAATCTTAACACGCTGCATAAAAGATGCCTTGCAGACAATTAGCAGCGTAATTGTTAGAGTGGCTAGGACTAAATCATTTGTTACTCTAAGCCTTGACATAATATAATCACTGAGATTTTGGCACTTTGGAGCTGACAAGCTGCCACTTGGGTTTCAGTCAGTTTCCTTTCCACATATGCTGCTTTTCGCTTTTTTACTTTTTTGGATTTGCCCCGTATCTTCAGTTGGTACTTCCAATTGTTCTGCTAAAAATCACATAAATATCAGCAGTAAATAACAACAGAAGAGCAGTGGTGGTATTGCTGCTGTTTAGGTGAAAGATTGTTTGGTTTGCACTGAGCAGACTTGTTCTACTATTGAAGTTCATCATTTCTGGAAAGTTTTTTCTGGAATAATACAGATTCACAGGTTGTGTAAGAAGGTTGTCTTAAAACTTTGGACAAAGTCATCTTGCTGAAACTCTTAACATGTTCGAGTCTGGAGGTTCAGCCTCTGAAGCTTTTAATTGGGAGTGACCAGAGTGAGAGGGGCAGCTCAGGTAGAGCAACTTAGAGACAAAGTAAGAGAGGCAAGGCTGAGATGGTTGGGACATATACAGATGAGCGAGGGTGGATATGTTGGACAAAGGATGATGAAGATGGAGCTGCCAGGCAGGAAGAAAAGAGGAAGACCACAGAGAAGATTCATGAGTGTAGCGAAGAAGGACATGCAGAGTGTTAGTGTGACAGAGGAGGATGTAGGGACAGGGTGAGATGGAGGCTGTGGACTCCCCTAAAGGGAGCAGCCAAAAGAAGAAGGACAGAGTCAGCTTGGCAGACTAACCTCAGCTACACAGTGCCCAAACCTAATCACATATTATCAGTGCATTACATTTAGTTTAGTATTACATTAATTGCTGAACGATAACCATTCTTTTTAGTAACGTGATCTAATAAGCTCCAGCTTATCAGCATATTATTTCACTGCTTTTCTGGAAACATAACATTTTACTGCACTAAGAGGAATTTTTTACCCCCCATGTCACACCTCAGAGAGATGGTACGCACTGTTTACCACCTCAGCATGTGGCACAGAGCAGGGCATCACCTGAAGACCTGTCACGCTTCTCCAGCTTGGTAAAGTCAATAAAACCTATCAAATTCTTTCCCAGATAAAAGTTTAATGCTCAGCTTGTTTTCTTTTAACTTTTTTTTTCAATCTGTTTCTTCCCACAGAACCGATCCAACACGCTAACTCTTCCAATCCAATGCACAGTCAATGTGGCTTACTACAGAGATGCTGCCTTTAGAATCACTGGAGCACTTAGAATAGATACCTTACACGCGGTGAGCTCAAATCTCACGACAGGCTGCATGAATTATTATTTATCTTACTTTTTACACCACTTTGGCTCTGCAGTGCTTTCAGCTGTGCCATCTGTTTGTTAAAAGTGCCTGCTTGTTTTGATTTCCTCTCCAGCTGAAGTTTAAAATCCTGGAACTGGTGACCAGTGCATCAGTGGAGCTCCCCTCCTCCAGCCCCATGTTTTTACATGAAGAGAGGCCTGTCAGACATGTGAGTCGGCAACAACTAGTGCTCTAAATTGCTTCTGTCCTAGTCTGGATTTTATTCTTACCATGTGCCCCGTTCTCGAGATCAGCTGTTAAAATTTATTTCAATAGACTTAAAGTATTCAAATAGTGTCTCATATCTAATGTTACCATTCATAGAAAACAAAGAAGAAGAAAAAAACACATTTTTCAACAGGCACTTCTTCTTATTAAAAAATGAAAAAGAAAACAACAAAGTTTCTGCTTCAGCTGAGTTCGTGAGCTCAGAACTGAAACAGTGAATAATCACACTGTAAATGTTGGTATTGGAGCACTCATGCTGTGTGGTGCTTAGGGACCGAAAGGACCAGCGGCACAACGTGTATGAGTCAGGACTCAAACACTAATCTTTGCTGCCATCTATTGGCCATTAAAAACTGTCAGACACTATTATCATGTTTTTTTAAACAGACTGTATTTGTGGATGTAAAAGGTGAATGGATGTACCTGATCAGTCTGTGAAAAAGTTTTTTTAAGCAGAACTATTTTTCAGCTCTTTATCAAAAGTCATGAATTGTCATTGTGCTATTCTGCAAATATCACAAATGTCGATTTTATTATATTTATTTAAACTTTTATATTTAAGCTAAAAAGACTGTTTATCTCTGGGCAGAGTGCATTATCACTGCCTGTGTGTACAATTCAGCCTGCGTACTTAAGAGAAAACAAATTTTATGTGTTGTCATCTTGTCTAACAGATAATACTGGAGATCAGGAAGGAGGGAGATTACAGAATTCCTACTTGGATTATCATTGGCAGCACGCTGGGAGGACTCTTATTGTTAGCCCTGCTCAGCCTCGCTCTATGGAAAGTAAGTTACGTCGTGCAGCTTTTAGTTAGCTGAATAAAAGCTATTGAGTTATTAGAGGTATTTATCTGAATACCCACTTTTAGTCTCTGACAAGTGACAATTTCGAGGGGGGGGGGGGCTATAGCATGGGATTCCCAGCATTTTCATGAGGATAATAGCGTTCTCATCCTGGGAAAAAAAGCACACTCACTGGGATAAAAATGTTTCCTTAAAGCATAAAGCCCCCCAAAAATTTGATTCGGTTCATCTGGACATAGCATTTTAAGTGGGAGAAATATTTTGTCACTCATCCAAGTGACTTCTTCAGTCTCAGCTGACTGCAGGTTTCCGCAACCTTATGAACAGTACATTTGCACAATAACTGAAACTAGCACCACTGGCGAACAATGAGCTGTGAGGTCAGTTTCTTCATTAATATGCAAATTGCCATGACTGTTTACAAGGTTGGAAACCTGCAGTCAGCTGAGACTGAAGAAGTCACTTGGATGAGTGATAAAACGTTTCTCCCACTGAAAACGCTACGTCCAGATGAACAGAATCAACTTTTTGGGATTTCCTTACCTGGATGATTGAGAATGCATCAAGACATTAAAGCAAAAAGGTGAACAGCTTTGTATTGACTTGCAAAGATCCTTCCCGCTATGGGGGCAAATGGAAGAAAACCATGTACGCAATAAGAGCAGCTCATTTTTCTACTACCTCATCTGCTTTATGCTCTGTAAATGTGAGCTATGGTCAGTTATTGTAGTGTAGGTTTAGACTGCCACCATGTGGCTGAGAATAAGATAGTCTTTAAATAAGAGTCTGACAGAAATACTTTAGATATGTATCAAAACTGCGTAAAATGCCAGAATCTTCCATTTCTTGACTCTTCTCTGCATGTTTTCTATTTATTTCATATTTCTGCAGAAATAATGAAGCAGCTGTATTATATCCATCACCTGGATCCTTTACTGTCAAGTAAAGGTCAAGCCAGCAGTAAAGGCAGCCTCATATTTATGCTCAACACAGGATGGATTGACAAAAATGAAGAATCTGTCTGCATATGTGGAGTTGCGCTTTTTGTTTTGCGTGTGTGTGTGTGAGCGTGTATTCATATCTCTGTGGGGACCAACAGCCCTTGTGGGGACCAAAATCCTGGTCCCCACAAGTTTGAAAGCATATTTTGAGACACAAAATGTGGTTTTAGTGACAGGGTTACAATTGGGTTATGGTTAGGTTTAGGGTAAGGGTTATGGTTAGGCATTCATTTTTCATGGTTAGGTTTAGGGTAAGGGGCTAGGGAAAGCATTATGTCAATTAGATGTCCCCGCAAGATATAATACCCAACGTGTGTGTGTTTGAGGGGGGGGGGTTATGGGCTGAAATGCTTACATTTACAAGAAGCTGCTAGTCTCCCATCATGTATTACAAAACTGTTTAAAAGCACGTCCTTATTTTTTATTTTGTGGTATAAACACAAGAAAATCATCAATCTAGCGCACCAGTGTCAGTGCTTATTTTAATATAATTAAATAGGGAAGGTCATCTTTTACACAAGATCTCCTGATGTATTGTTTTATAGGGAAAAGGGTAAGGCAGTATGAACCAAAGCGTCTGCCTCGTGTTTTTGTATCATATTAAAATGTAAAAATGTATTGTGTGTAATTTATTTAGGTTTTTTTCAGAGGGAAGAAAAATGACACTGATGATGCAGAAATTTTTAAAAACCGCAAAATCCCATGTATCAGATATGATCCACTAGATGTTAAAAGGCTAAATGATATATAGTGATCATGAAAAATATAGTGGTAGTCACCATGAGGTTTGATTTTTAGCAGATATCTTAAGGGTCTGATGAACTGTCATGATATTTGGGCAGGCTGTAGCTGGGGATTTTAGTACACACACACACACACACACAGACATTGACTTAAACTGGATTTATCAGCATTGTGGTTGCTTTTAATCTTCTCCAGCATATACCTGCCCTCAAAAATACCCCAAGGGATACAGACTGGACTTTGGGTTTAAATATTGACTTTGGAATTGTTCAGAGGAGATCTTTATTTCTGATCATCCCCATACTCTCTTTAACTTTCATGTGCCTCTATATTTGGTTAGCTCCGGCATCTTAAATTCCTTTACTGCTGATAAATTTTCTGCTTTTAATTTATTTCCATCCCCTTATAACAATGTTGAGCTCTCACTGAATCATTTTAATGATAACTGTCTTTCTGTTTTAGATAAGTCTGCCCTGTTTGACTGAGATTAGCTCCTGAAACTCTTCTCCTTGGATAAATGACAGCATTAAATCGTTCTTGTTGAAAAATTTGAGCACTTGTGGAGATCAAGTCGTCTACGCATTCATCTCCTTCATTTCAAGGATCTTTCAGTGTCTTTTAACGCTTCAGTAAGAGATGCGAGGGCTGCTGGTTTTCCAAACAAGGTTTCAAAGAGCAGAGGTAATCCTGTGATGGTATTCAACACTGTATTAGTGAAATTGGTATTCCTGCACCACCTGCTGTGCCTGTTTTTTCAAATGAATCTCAAAATTCACATTTATTGCTAAGATTTTAGAAAAGGTTGTGCCTAAGCAGCTTACAGCTGTCTCGGACAAATATAGCAGCCTTGATCATTTCCATTCTGGCTTTTCCAGAGCTCATTGCACACAAACGGCTCTTCTGGGAGTCTCCAGAGACATCTTGATGTAAAGTGACGCAGGAGAATCTTCTGTTTAACCAATGTTGGACTTGATCTTTGGCTTTAATACTGTTGATCATCGCATTTTGATTGACAGGCTGAGACACTGTGTGGGTATATCGAGTTCTGCTTTGGAGTGGTCTCTTCAAATCTGTCTGAAAGATCCTTTTCTGTGGCTGCTTCTAATTTCAGGTCATTTTCCACTTCTCTTGCCTACTGTGAGGCACACTGGTGGGCCTTTACTGTTTCTGTTGTATCTGCTCCTTCTTCAGCACATATTCAGCACTTTTAAGGACATTTCTTATCGTTGCCGTGCAGACGATATTCAGTCGTATATCTTTTAAGCCCCGAGATGTTTCTAAGCTGCACATCTTGCATCTAGAATCTATTAAAAGTTGGATGGCTGACATTTTTCTCCAATTTAATGAAGAGAAAACAGAAGTTTGTGCCCCTGACATGATTTGTGCCTAAGGTAATGGAAACTCTAGGTACCCTTGCCACATCTTCTACATTTTCTACCTTGAAAGTGTAACTTGTGACTCAGCCTTCACTTTAAATGCTCGCATTTAATCTCCAGTTTGCGCTTGCTGTTGTCACTTAAGAAATATTTCCAATTTGAGTTCCATTGTGTCACACTTTGAATTGGAAATTGTTATTTGGACCTTCACGTCTGGATTATTGCATTCACTTTGTTCACTCGTTTTAACAAAACCTCCTTGGAAGGTCTGCAGGTTGTTCAGAACGCTGCTGCGAGGCTTCTGACTAAAGTCTACAAAGTGCTCATGTGTCACACGGTTGCTAATTCAGTTGCACTGGATCCCCGTTAACGTCACTTTAAGATTCTGGTGTTGACCTTTAGAGCTCCGCATGGGCAAGCACCATACAATAGTGAACCTTTGTGCCCATACATCCGCAGTGTGTTCCTGAGGTCACATGATCATGACCTGCTGGTTTTATACAAGACTGAGAACTAAAGGAGACAGAGTTTTTGCCACAGTGGTCCACAGACTCTGGAACTCTCTACCATTCCTGTTGTGAATCACTTTATGATATTTATCTTGAAAAGTGGTCAATAAATAACATTTTACATTAACATTGTAGCCTCACAGATCTGCAAGTGCAGCCGCACACTCTGAAACTTGTTAGCTTTTTCTTAAGTTTGCATAAATTTCCTTGTGCCTAATTTCCTTCTGCATAATTTTCCTTGTGACTGCAAATTACATTTGCAGTCACGAGGAAATGATGCAATCTGTGTGTTGCATAGTGCTCGCAATATTTGTAGCACATTTGTGTTTGAAGCATTACTTCTTATCTAACTTATCTCTGCTCTCCCACCCAGCTTGGATTCTTCCAAAGGCAAAAGAGAAGAGAAGAGGATGAGCAGGAGGTCAACGGCAAAGTGGCAGAAGAGCGATAGCGCAGGCTGAGGGCCCCCAGCAGACACCCTTTCCACAGGGGACCCGACACTCAGGGACCAATCCACCTCCCCCCACCCACTCCCTACCGCTGCAGTGGCACCCCGTACACAGCTCCACATGATCGTTATTGCTGAAGAAAGGCTTTTTCAGTGCACTGGATCTGTCCTGCGCCACAACCTCTGACCCCCAACAATCAGCACTGTCACACTCACTTAGCATTCCTGCACTGTTGCGACATTAGGGCCTTCTTTGTCCATGTCTTCCACTGGCCTGGATGTCATCTCTTCAGAGATCTTGGAGCTCTAATTGCGTCGGTTTCTGGCCGGAGCACTGGTGGTTTTTCTGGCCGTTTTCGACAGAAGAATAGAGCCACTTTCAGTCGATCTGTTTCAAGATTTTCAGGCCACTATTTGCATTTGAGGCAAATGTTAGCCAGTCATTCTTTTGTCTTTTCCTGATGTGTAGGCTATTTATTTAACTCCTATGGTAAAGTACATGAAAAAAACCTCAAGGGTGTTTTCCCACCCAAAAGCTACAACAAAATGTAAAGCTCTTATACTGTATATTAAAAATTCCAAGTTTAAGAAATTTTTATCTGCCATGTATTCAGTCAATTTGCGTAATAATTTATGAGGACAGAAAACTGAACTAAAGTCACCAGAGAACGAAGAAGATTCATGATGTTTAACTTTTAGAGACTTTTCTTAATCCTTGGAGAAGAATCCTCTAAATGCATCATCTCTTAAGAGTTCGCTCGTTTTAAGATTAACATCCTGGGAAACATGCAGGGTGGTTTTTAAAACATTTGATGCACTTTTTACTTTGTGTAAAATTAACTTGAATTTTGTAAATAGTCAGTTAGCTTTTTTTTATATCCTTTCAATACTATAATGGTTTTCTGACAGTTTTCAGTGTGGTTTATGGCATTTTTTTTTTTTTAAGTTCAGTAAGTCTGCTTTGTTTCACTGAACCTGTTACAATACGAGACAGCTGCATGCCTTTTAACATGCACTGCATCAGAGCAAAGGGTGTGCTTATAATATTAATGGGATTTTTTTTTAACATTTGAAGCAGTTCTTAACAGAAATGTAAGTAAATGATAATCAGAAGCCATAAACATGAGTCCAGCGAATGCACAATGTCTGGAGTTGTTTTCTCTTTGAAGAGGTGTGAAGACCTGTAATATGCCTACAAATAAAACGATATAGGTCTATGAGTGTCTTTTTCACAAGTATCTGAAGGCTTTCAGCTGCATTGAAACAGGCCTCAACAAGCATGAGTCACCATTTGTGAGATTCCAATTCTTCACATACAGAAAGTAAGAACAGAAGCTGGGATTGAGGAATAAGAGAGAGAAAAAAGTCAATAGGCATCCATCTGTTCATTTTCTTTTGCTGATCCGATTCAGTGCTGCGGGAGCACTGGAGTCTATCACAGTTGTAAAAGGGCAGAAGGCAGGAAGTAGATGGCAGGGCATCAATAAACATATTAAATCTTTTTTCTGAGCATCAAGGCTGAAAGATTATCATCCTGACACAAGGAAAGCCTTTACCAACTTCGCATTAAAACATGTTTTTATTTCTGAGCCTTATAATTAAACCGTTAACGACTAAATGAACAGACTGTTTGCTGTTTGATGTGTTTTGAAACTGTTTCCTTTACTGTAGTTTTACTGGTGGAAATAAACCTTCCTCACATTAGTTCAGTAAGTCAGACACAGTTTTAACATGACCTCTGTACTTCTGCTATCTAAAGTAGCAATGGACAATTTTTTAACCTAGCACTATGAATAAGATGTAATGGTTATAGATTAATAAGAAAGACACGTTCATTAAGTTCATCAGTACTGTGCAAAAGTCATTAGTCGCCCTTTGTTTTTTTATATTTGACCTTCAATGAGTCAGACTTTCATATAATTTTTTTTAAGTGCTCTTGAGCAATAGTTTTCTGAAAGGCTTTCAGAGTTTTTATTTGGTGATGCTGGCCTGTGAATCATTCAAGCATTTAAAATGCAGTTAACACAACCAGTGTTGTGTCTACACGTAGCAGACAACTCTCTGTTATGTGAACCCATTTTTAAATTGTATCTTTAAGCACTTTGTTACTAGCAGCCTGTCACACAAACATATCATTTGTTCCCATTTCTTTAGCTGATTAAGCCAAAACATGCCAAAGGTACCCAGTTTGTGACAGACATAAAATTTTATTTTTGCACCAACAAGGTGATTTCCAAAGAGCTGTTAGCTGAAAACCTGGAATATCTGAGCATGTAGTGCAACGTGCCCTTACATATCGAGGAAAGTCGACAAGTGGAGGTGAAAAGAAGAAGTGACAGGCCTAAACAATATCTACCACAGGTAAATAGTATGTGACAGTCATGTCCCTAAGTCCCTAAAAAAAAAAAAACACCCAACACAGGGCCTGAGAGATACATCTGACTCTCAGTTGATCCATCTACTCTTCAATGAGGCCTCAGCAGTCTCAGTGGACAGTAGATGGCTGTCAAGAAGCCATTCTTAAGAAAGGAACTGGGGAAAAAAGCCTAGCCTCTAAAGAGCCCGGACCTCAACAATACTTAAGGGTGTGGGATCATCTTGACAGAGAACAGAACAAAAGAGAGCCAACATCTAAAGTAGGGCTTTGAATATCCTTCACGAAGCCGGGAGATCTATTCCTAAAGACTACTTAAAGAAAATATTTCAGGCTGTATTGAAGAATAAAGGTGAAGACACCAAATATTGATTTTTCAAGATTTTTAGAACTGTACAATCTCTGTTTTTACCTTATATAGTATATTTCCATTGGTGTTTGCACATTTTAATAGATCACTGCACCTAGCTCCCATTCTCCCAAAATATAAAGAAATCTGGGGTGAATCATGACTTTTGAGCAGTACAGTACTTGTTCTACAATTCAGGAATAAAGAGAAGTTTTGCAAACACGTGTGAGAATAGAGTTAGAGGACCATTAGGATTAAAACTAGGGGATTACTCCTCAAGAAATTGCACTTATGTAGTGTATACCGAAAACCCGAAGGAAATAACTTGTGACACAAAATTCAGTTTTAACAACTGACAGGGACAATTCAAGTATTAAAGAATAAGGGATCATTATAACATCCACAAGCGAAAACAACAAATCATGCTCTTAAACTGGAGGACCACACTATTAACTAAAGACAGTAGCATAACCTCAATTTTACCAGACCCTCACAAACTCCAGCAGCCCATGTTTCCTGTATTCCTGCTTTATTCAGTCCAGTTTCTTTAAATGTTCATCACTGATGCATAATATGAAGTAGGATAGGTCCTAAAGGCCATGTGAATGTATTTCACTGTTTCTCTGACTAACAGTTAGAAAACAGAATTGAAGTTTGGTTAGCTAAATATTCACATCAGGGATGCCTGACTGGCTGGCTAAATTCTTTTGCTCAAAGCCTATAAAAGTTTTTCATATCAGTTCCCATTGTTTGTTTGTTTTATAAAGTTGATTAATCATCAAAAACTCAGGAGACCTGGTTATGCTTCTGTGTGTCAGGGGAAATACTGAAAGTCACATATACTGGGGATTAAAGGGAGCCCAACAACTATATTTTGCATTCAAAGATAACCTGATGCTAGCTTCATATTTACTCTTCTCATCTCTGCCAGAAAATAAAGAAGATAGAAGTATCTCCCAAAATAATGACCTATTTCTTTAATCAGCCTAAAGCAGTACTCTGACTAACTCTTCGTTCTACATTCATTAAAGTGTGTGACTTATTGGATTCCATATTTCCTTTTATGCAATCAAGAAGAAATGCCTTATGGCCAACTCATGTATGTTTTATATATACGTGTGTGTGTGTGTGTGTGTGTGTGTGTGTGTGTGTGTGTGTGTGTGTGTGTGTGTGTGTGTGTGCGTGTGTGCGTGCGTGCGTGCATGCATATAACTCCCCTCCCGGGCGGTCTTTTTACCCTTCAGGCTCAGGTCCTCCTGGGATCTTGAGGGTCCTGCGCAGTATCTTTGCTTTTCCTAGGACTGTGCTCTTCTGGCATGCTTTGGACCCCTTAAAACCACCTCAGCATCATATAAACACCACGTCTATCTGAGTATTGTTTCTGACCATGCACATCCCTTTATAACCATAGTGTAACCATGTTCTGATGGCTGCTTTCAGTAGGATAACACATTAAGCCGTGATGGGAAATTCACATCATGGGTTTGCAAATTTGCAGTAACTGTGTGATTCTATCATGTCAATATGAACCAAAATCTCAGAGGAATGTTTCCAGCACCTTGTTAAAGCTGTGCCATGGAGAAGTACTGAAGGCAAAAGGGGATTCAAGCCAGTAGATGTACCTAATATAGCAGTCACTAAATTACACAAAATATCAATAAAACAAAATAAGCAGGCCAACCAATAACTGAAATTAATTTTTAGAATAAAGTAATAAAATCTGCATTTTATTAAACAGCGCTGACTGCATAGCCACCTGTTGGTCAGAGCAATTTAAATTCTACAGGTTCCTTCCAGGCTTAGGTGCTGTCAATAAATCAAAAATAAATTTGAGTCTATAAACAAAGGCGAATCATTTTAAATGCTTCATACTGACTTAAAAAAAAAAAAAACATAACTAACTAAACTAAATCTAGAGTGTTTACATCATATTAAGTATTTTGTATTACAGATTTGATTCAACCAGCTGATACATGGGCACAATCTGGCACCAAGAGTGCTGCCTGAAAGCATATCGATCCCCGAGGAGAAAAAGCTGCAATATCTGATAAAAATTAAAATAAATAAATAAATTTTTTTAAAAAGACAGAGGTAGCTAACAGAAAACAGCCATACAAACACAGCCCAAGGCAAGCAGCAAAATATATTACCATAAGTGCGGTTATATTAACATATATTACCACATCCCACTGTAAATGTGGATTAGTAGACATGAAATATGAAATTCTGAGCATTTTCACAAAAATTAAGCGACTTATTTTTTGTGAAAAGTGGAAACAGGTGCTCGTTTTTATTCAGTCAAGTGCAAAATGTATTAATTGGGTTCCTTTTTGCCTGTGAACACAACAAAGCAAAAATAAACCTTTATTGCAGGAATCATCAAAGGAAAACTGCAAAATCCATGCTCAGTTTGAACAGTTTGCTCAAATCCAAAGTGCAAATGAGCATGCCTCAGTTTGCTGAAATGTTTCCTCCCAGAAAAAAAAAGTGCAAGTGAATTAATAATTCATTATTATATCAGCGCTTAAATCTTGCTGTCCTAGTAAAGAAGATGTCACTCAAAATCTTAAGCCCCCCTGTGGTTTGTGATTTTGAACTGTATGAATTAATTTTGACTTGACTAACTAGATTGCCGAGACCAAGATTAAAGAGCGATCATGCTTACAGATTCCCAGCACTCATTAGAGGAAAGTTGGACACTCTGGAATCATACAGCTTCCCTGCAGGACCACAGAAAACAAAACAAAGAGGCTGCAGGGTGGGAGCAGGATGAAGGCAGGACAGAAAATCATTAGCACACAAACCTGGCACCGGTGCCCGTTGCCTGCGGCCTGCGGACTCCCTCAACCTCGAGCTGGCCAGCATTCAGTGTGCTGAATCGTCTGACGAGGATCTGCGTCACTAAGGCTGCCAAAGGGGCTGCTGGAACCTCTGCAGCCATTGTCAGCTTCTCCTCCTGGGGTACCTGTGAGAGCCCAGGGTTTGTTTGGTTTTTTGACATGTGCCAGAATAGGAATTCAACATTTACAACAGAAAGGACTGAATGTGATGAAAAGCGTCTTGGAGGTGCTGACACGATATAATGCATTTAACATGACTTCTTTATTGCATTGTGGCCATTTAACCATTTCCTGATTGACACGAGTTGAAGATAAAGGATATTTTAATTTATTATTGGGACAATAAAAGAAAAGAAAAAGGACCACCTACAGAAAACCGTAAGCACGGGACAGCAAAACTGGTTACATACTTTTTGCTGACTGGAAAGAAAAATTCAGTGTTGAAACACAGTATTAGTTTATGTCAGTTTAAGTGAGAAAACAAATAATAGACTCTCCTCTGCGCATACACTTTTAGAACATGGTTTATTTTGTTGTTCACAGACTGCACGTCACGTACACGTCAGTCCTTTAAGAGATGCCTCAGGACTGATGAACATGTTTTTTTTTTTTTATTAAATCATGGTAGCAAACACAAGCAAAACCACTGAAAATTGAAAATACATAAAATACAATAAAAATCCCCCCTACCCACAAACCTCCCACCCTAATGTCCCTAGCTGGATTTCCACTCGAGGACGTTTTCTCTGCTGTCCCGTGTCTCCTTTTCGTCCCGGTTATTTCTTGTTTGTCTTAACAATCAGGACAAGGAGAAACGCGAGCTGGAGAGCAAGAGTGGGAGAAATTCAAAGTTTAGTTTTCACAGTGAAACAAGTACCACTCTGCACCTTTCTGGGTCGCGGTGCAAAAAAAGCACATACGGTGTGAATCTGCGATACAAACCCATAAAACACTCAGACTGGAAAAGATGCGAAAGCGTTTTACGCGCGCGTAATGAAGACAGCTACAGGTGGACCACAAAGCGTCGTCTTGTTTATCACGAGGCTACAGTTAACGAGTATACGGGAGGACTTTAGAGGCTGATAAACCCTTACGGTCTATGATGGACAGCGTGTACTCCGCATTCTCCATAATCTGGAGAGGCGCGGCTCCTTGGGTTTCTGCCTGTGTCATGGAGCGCGTGGCGCATCCTTTCGTGGAGGACGGAGTGGAGGCTTTCCAAAACAATCCGCTCAGCATCTTCCTGATCTCCGGTCTCATCAGGCAGTAAAGCACCGGGTTTAAGCAGCTGTTTGCGTGCGCTAAGCACACCGTGACCGGGAACACGTAGGTGTGCACCATATAATACGATGTATCCCAGTTTGCTGCGTTAAATTTGACCAATACGCCCCAGAAGGTGATGGCATGATTTGGCATCCAGCAGCAGAAGAAAGACAAAACTACTATAGCGACAGATTTGGTGACTCTTGATCTCCGTTTAGGGTTGCTGCTGTCCATGCTCCTCCGTCTGACGAAGCGCAGCAGCATCAGGTAGTTAACGGAGACAATGAGCATGGGGATAATGAAGGCGACCAAGATTTTCTGGATGTGATAGAGGGCAAGCCAGTCGTGTCCTTCGGGAAACTTGAGGAGACAGAGTTTTTCGCCAGCCACCACAGTCACGGTGGAGAAGACAGCAGTTGGAGCTGTGGCAACTGTCGCCGCCACCCACAGCACCGCGCACACCCACTTCACACACCGTGACCTGCTGTGCGCTTTTTTCTTTAGAGCCGAGGCGACGGCCAGGTAGCGGGTCACGCTCATGGCGGTGAGGAAAAACACGCTGGCGTACATGTTCATCACGGTGACCGAGAGGACGATCTTGCACATGGCGTCTCCGAACGGCCAGCTGAAGTCCAGCGCGGTGTCCACAGCCCAGAAGGGCAGAGTGAGAACAAACTGGAAGTCCGTCACTGCCAAGTTGATGATGAAAACATTAATAGTGGACCTCTTTCGACCTTGTCGTAACCTCATTAGAAAAAAGACGAGGAGGTTACCCACCAAACCCACCGCGCAAACTACAGAGTACACAACCGATATGAGTATCCTCAGGATGGGGGTGCCATCCGCGCTCACATCGATATCTTCGAGCACTGAACTTCGGTTGAGCGCTCCACTGTGGTTAAACATTTCCTCCATCATTAAATTTATAAAGCTGGACTCACAACATTTTTTCTACGATGCACCAAAGGGGAAAAAAAGCCTTAGCCTTTTATCTCCATTGGATGCAAATTCGTAGTCATAACACCTCTCTGAATGACAGCTGACCAGAAACCTGCTTTTATACAGGTGTGTCGCTCCTCTGCTGAGCTACGATTGGTCGAGTGAGACGTGACAGAGATGATTACGGTCCCGGTAGCTTTTAAAGAAGAACAGGTTAAATTTCTGTTTATAATTTATCCGCAAGCTAAAGTCTTACGAAGGAATGCATTCCTCACAGGAATCGTGCGTAAATGAGTAAAATAGGAAAAGAAAATAAATGATGAAAACTACTTTTAATCCAGACAATTCAAAGGAACACATCAATCAAGATGTAGGTCTATTTTCCATTTCTATTTTCTTCCTGCCTCTCGCACCCGGTACAACTTTTGATTTCTGTTCACGCGCTCCAACACGGCCCACCTTTGCAAACACAATAAACCAAGATGAGCGTGCCTTTAAGAATGCCAACGTACTTTTTAAATTATATTATTATTACATGAATACTATAGGTCAAAACTGATTGCCAAAATATAGAACTTTCGTAGGCACAAGCAATAGTGTGACATTTTTCTTCCACTAGAGGGAGCGCTTACTTTGGAGAGGGATAATAACGGTCAAACAGAGTTTGGTTACATGTTTCACCTCCAAATAGACATAATTCTTAATTGTTCCAGTTTAGCTTAAGGTGGTAAAACGTTTGGGAATATAGATCTGGGTTTTCCAGATGTGTTTTAAAATCAGGAATCTCCCTAAGTCGATGGTGTCAGTGTCTGTTTTGTTTTTTGTTTTTTAAGACTTTACTCGGGCTTTTCCCACAGTTCCCACTGGAAAACACTTGTTTTTTATGCTTAAACATCCAGTCAAAACGTACAGAGCGCAACCCCCGATGCGTAGTCATTTGTCTTACTCCAAGTGAATGCAACAGTCTGGTCCTCATCTGACCGACTGAGAACCCGAATCACCTCAAGGAACTTCCAATTGGACTGTATCCTTGTATCCGATCTCTCGGAGTAGCATTCCCCTTTAAGCCCTCCAGCTCTCTCTTGAGCCCATTGTCTTAAGTCCACCCATCTGTGGGGGTGGCTCTGCAAAAGTTTTCACAGCAAAGTTTTAAGCTGTCACTGGCTGTCGGGAGGAGGCTGATGGAGGACAGGGGGACCAGCAACTTGTAAGCAAACATTTACACCGACATAAAACAAAACACAAAAAAAGATGCAGCAAAAGCCCCCCCGCGGAGGCAGACAATGCTCAGGCCTGAAGTGAAGAAGTTTGTTGTTGCTGTCACAGCGTAAGTGCACGGGCGCAACAAAGCGAGAAACTCACCCAGCACAGATGGATTTGAACTATTTGAATTGACAGTCGACGCGGTGTCAGAAAGGCGTTAAATGTTTCGAAAATATAACTTACCGTCCTGACAAAATGACCCGTTTGCACTGCGGGCTTCACGCTTTCGGACAAAGAGCGTCTTCCATTCACTTCTTCATCGCGGTCCTGGTGGTCCTGGAAAACTGCAAAACTTTGGGATTGGGATTATCACATGAACCAGGTTAGTGAGCCTGAAAACTAAAGTATTTTAAACATTTTCAGATTCAAAGACATTGAATGCCACCACGCTCTCGTACACTGCCTGCTTTTGTTGTGCGCATTTGCTCCGTGAGTGAATCCAGCCAACACTCCTCCCTGATGAGAAGCCAGCTGGAACTTTTGCTTACAAAGTTTGGGGACAGCCATAGCAATTATGCCCAAACTTTTATAACCAAGTGCGGTAGAGAGAGCTGTTTCTGAATGAATCATCAGAGGCTGAAGCCCGGTCCACCCTTGTTATAGTGCCCTTGATCAAAACGCAGAATCCCAGTGCAGTGCTGCTGCCGTGTGACTGACACTGACCTCTGACTTCAGTAGTCAAGGGCAGGAAACAGAGTTTCACTTAGGGGAATAGGCAGGATGCATTATTGTTATTCTCTTAATGCACCCAGTTTCAACAGAAAGTGTATTAGCTGTTCCAGTGGATATCAGCACATCAGAGGATTAAACCCCCTCATGTCTGGTACGAAGCACCCCCTGCCTTCACTCCATGCACTTTCATCCACTCAGACTTCTCGGGCTCTCCAGAGATTAGGCAAACAAACAGATCAGGAAGTGTGGGTGCACTGTGTCTCATCCTGTACAAATCAGCTGTGTGCTCTTGAGAGAAAAAACTAGCTACTGTTTGGCATTCTAGGCAAGGATGACTCACTGAGGGAGGGACCTGTCAGATAGTGATGTTTCAGGTGTTAAATGTTTGCACAGGAATTATCGATGTCTGTCTGAAACTGTTTCCCAAATTAGAAAAGCACTTTGATAAGCAAAGGGCTTCCGCTTGACAAAATGTTTAAAGACATTTTTTTTTTTTTATTCTTACCTACTCGTAAGACTAAAGAATAAAAAGTAAATTAACTGAACCTGATCAGTGTTGTTCATTTGTCTTAGCATGTCCTGGAAAACTCTTACGGATCCGTGCTTTTATCACAGTCCCTCCACTGAAAACCTTATTTTTGATGAATGTAATGGTTTCTGATCACCAGTGATAAAGACGAACGTTTTTAATCAAATCCACAGTCCAATTCCTCAAGAGAGTAACTTGCTGGTTGGCTCATTCTGGATGAGAAAGACCTTTGTGAAGAGCTGCAGATTTGTTTTTGTTTAAATTGCTTAAAGAATATCTTCTTAAGGTCACAAGAAAATATAAATATCTTCTTCCTGCCTTAACAAAGGTAGAAATGGATGACATATGCAGTCACTACTTTCATGAAGAATGCCTTCCATGCCTTTGTTGTGCATTGTTAAGGCTACAAGAAGATATTTATATTTTCTTTTGACCTTAAGTAGAAGATAAGATTTTTTTTAAGAAAGTTTTTTTTTCTCCAGAAATCTCTTGCCAAGCTTGCCATCAGTAATACACATAATGAAATCCAGTCAAGCCCATGTCTTAAGGCATTCATGTATTTTACACTAATTCAAATCCATCCAGGACTATTTGGCATTTGTAGCTGGTCAAACGGTTCTTAAATAAAAGCAAAAGTGCGAATTAAACAAGTGCATAGCTGGAATACTCAGGCATGTGGTAAAGTGAGAATTCGATAAAAATAATCATACGGGATAAAAGTGCCAATTAAAAGGTGAAAACTACTCATTCAGTCAGACATTTCAAATATTTGTCCAAATCATCTACAAGTGCTGTATGCTTGAAAATATTTGTGCAGATAATCCTGTGCAGTGCAGACTGGGGTAAGAGCTCCAGTCAGCAAGGCTGTGTATAATCACTCCTTCATTTCCCTTGAATGAGATAAAGCCAATAATGACAGTGTGAGGGTTTGCATCCTTGTACTTTGAGTTGCACAGAATAAGTGAAAAATTGTAAAACGGAGAGGAGTTGTAGTTTTTTTGACAGTGGTAATAATTTAATTTAATTTGTACAGTGTCCATCACATGGATAAAAACATCAACATTTCACAATGTTGTTATCATTAAAATTCTTCTCACTGAAAAAAAACCAAGTCATAATTGATTATTGACCCAGCTTTAGTGCAAATATACCATTAAAGTCATTTTAATATGCAACTTTTTAAACTCTTCTCATGCATTTTAACACACGTGCATATGGTCGTGTGAGAAAGAAGGTTTCACAGGACTATGTGCACTCTTGTGAATAACTAAAGTACTACTGCTTCGATAGGATTTAAGAGGGTAAGTAGCAGCCAAGCTATGCTAATCAAATGCAGTTGAGTAATTGATCATCAGCAAACACGAATACCTCTATAAAAGCAGAGGTTTTAGCAGTTTGCTAAATTCTCTCCAGGAGTGGACATCCTGACAAAGTCAAACAAAAATCCGACCTTGTAGGCACTACATCTCAGATTGTACAGGCCTCCATTAGTGTGTTAAATGTTCATGTTTATGACATTACAGTGAGAAACAGACAAAATGAGTATGAGGTCTTTGGAAGGGTTGCCAGGAGACAGCACAGCTTAGGTCTGCAAAGGTGCATCATCACAGGGCACAAGACCCCAGGAACGATGTTGTTTGGACAAACAAGATGAAGTGGAGATATTTGGATGTAACGCACAGCGGCACACTTGGCGAAAACTAAACTCAGCATCTCAGCATGAATACTTCATACCAACTGTGAAGCACGGTGGTGGAGGGGTGATGATTTGGGCTTGTTGTGTAACCACAAGACATGGCCACCTTGCATTCATTGAGTTAACCATGAGCTCATCTGAGTATTTTAGAGTGAGACCAACAGCTAAAGCCTGTCAGAAATTACATCATGAAGCAGGATAATGATCCAAAGCACACCAGCAAATCTAAAACAGAATAGGTAAAAAAGAAAAGAAAATTGAGGCATTGAATTGGCTCAGTGAAAGTCCAGACCTCAACACAATAAATGCCTGCAAACCTCAATAAACTGAAGCAATGTTTTAAAGAAGAGTGGGCTCAAAGTTCCTCCACAACAATGTGAGGGCCTGATAATGTCATACAGCAAATTACTACTTGAAATTACTGTTGCTAAAGGTGGTTCTTCAAGCTACTGAATCATGTGGTGTACTTAGTTTTTCACTGGACTGCATGGGATCCTGTGAAAAACCTCTTTTTCATGTGACTGTATGTGGTGATAAGCATAGCAGCTGTGGTGGGTGTAGTGTCAGTGGATACTAAACATACACAGTGATTACTGAGTATTGCAAACGGAACTAAAATAAACACTGTTTAGCAAGATTTAGCTAGCTACAATGAAATTGTATGGATAGAAATGAGATGAAAAAACTGCTCATTCTGCTTCTTGAGGCGCAGTTACTTTAAATTTTGTCGCACTGCTTTCCGTGCAAGGGACAAAGCTATCCCAGATCAGAGCAAATTATGGTTTGTGAAACTCAGTCTTCCAGCAACAATGCAAACTATTAAACGTGAGAGTGAAACGTCAAGTTTAGCTCGTCATATTTGTGTTTAGACTTTTCCCAGTTTTGTTTACAGCTTTGCAGCCACATGATTATTTAATTGCAATGCGGTTTCCTGTGATTTAATAACCAGTCTTCTTCCCACCACGGCTTTTACAGAGAGATTTCAGGATGACTTCCCTTTGTACGAGGTGGTTCACCCTACGAGAGTGGATGTCAAGGGTCACTTCCTGTCCAACTTCCTGTCTCACCATGCTCGCCGTTTACAGCGCAGGGAAGCCTCAGTGGAACCAGCAGGACTAGATCGCATCTTCTACCAGTTTTGGCACGGCGGCCACAACTTGCACTTCAACCTCACTCTGAATCCTCACCTGCTGGCTCCGGGCTTCATGACTGAGAGGAGGTTTGGTGGCCTGAAGGGAGCACGGATCAAACCTGCTGGATCCTCCCAGTGTCATTTCTTGGGTGAAGTGTGGGATAATGCCATTGTTAAAGGGAGCGCAGCTATAAGTACCTGTGATGGCCTGGTGAGTGGATAAGCAAACTATTTAAAATAGTTTGAAAAGCATAAGCAGGCGAGGTGACCAGACAGCTGTTATCAGAGCTGGGTGCAATAAGAAGTTATTTTCAAAACTGTGAAATTTCATCTTTACTTAGTGGGTCATTTAAACAGCAACATGCCCTGGTGTGATTTTTTTTTTTTTCCAGAAAAAGTTAGGTCCATATAGATATTTTGACACTGACACAGGTTTTGTTTTGTTTTTAACCTGTTTATGAAACAAATTCCTATTATAGTGATATAATGGACATGGACATTATGTGTAGACTCTCAGTTTTAACTTGAGGGCATTCATATTTAAATTGGATTCAAAGGTTTCAGCTCCTTAACATGTGCCACGCTCTTTTCAAGGTGACCAAAAGTAATTGGACACTTGACTCAAAGGCTATTTTATGGGCAGGTGTGGGCAATTCCTTTGCTATATCATTATCAGTTAAGCAGATAAAAGGCCTGGCGTTGATCTGAGATGTGGTGCTTCCATTTGGAAGATTTTGCTTTGAAAAGACAACATGTGGTCAAAGATGCTCTCCATGCAGGGGAAACAAGCCATCCATAAGCTGCAAAAACAGAAAAGACCCATCCGAGAAATCCAACAATATTAGGAGTGACAAAATCTACAGTTTGGTACATCCTGAGAAAGAAAGAAAGCACTGGTGAACTCAGCAATGCAAAAGACCTGGACGTCCACAGAAGACAACAGTGATGGATGATCGGAGAATCATTTCTGTGGTTAAGAGAAACCCCTTCACAAGAGCCAACCAAGAGTGAGTCTCTCCAGAAAGTAGGCATTATCAAAGTCTACCATAAAGAGAAGACTACATGGAAGTAAATACAGACAGTTCACTGCTAGGTGCAAACCACTCATAAGCCTTGGACTTTGATTTAAAAAAAAAAAAACATCTATAAAAGCCAGCACAGTTCTAGAAAAAACATTCTTTGGACAAATGAAACCAAGATCAACCTCTACCAGAATAATGGCAAGAAAAAGGAATGGAGAAAGCGTGGAACAGCTCATGATCCCAAATATACCATATCATCTGTAAAACACAGCAGAGGCACTGTGATGGCTTGGGCGTGCATGGCTGCCTGTGGCACTGGAACACTAGTGTTTATTGGTGATGTCTCTGAGGTGTTCAGAGACATAGTGTCCGCTCAAATCCAGCTAAATGCAGTCAAATTGATTGGACGGCGTTTAATAATACAGATGGACAATAACCCCAAACATACAGTCAAAGCAACCCAGCTGTTTATTAAAGCAAAGAAGTGGAATATTCTTAAATGGCCGAGTCAGTCACCTGATCTTAACCCAACTGAGCTTGCAGTTCACTTGTTGAAGACTAAACTTCACACAGAAAGGCCCACAAACAAACAGTAACTGAAAGCCGCTGCAGTAAAGGCCTGGCAGAGCATTAAAAAGGAGGAGCTTTTAGACTTTAAAGCTAATTGTGCTTATCAGCCTAGAAGACACTTTGAAACCACACCTAATCCCACATTTACACACCTACAGAGCGAATGGATATGAAGAGACTCAGCCATATATAGAAGTATATTGGTTGTAACATTTTTTAGAGCTTTGCATTGCACACATAATAAGGATGCAGCATTTCACTGATTTGCAGACGTTCTCTAGGGAGCGTATTCCATCAGACGGAAAATTGTGCCTGATGCACTTCCTTTTATAGTAGGGTTTAAACTTGAGTATTGTGAGCAGTGGAGCCCGCCTTTATGTTTTGCACTAAATGCATATTGAACTTCCATTTTTGCCCCTTTGTCGCCACAGAAGTATCAGTCTCGTGCATTTTTTTAAATCACGGAGCAATCCTGCAGTCCGCATCCTGCTGTGTCTGAGTTTGTTCAAAATTAGGCCAGTGATTTATGCTCTCCACTGTGTCTGTAACAGATGTGTGCTCATAAAAGAGAGATTATTTAGACCACAAGTGGATACGGTGGGCATGATTTGCATTCAGACCACTTAGATCCTTGACACTGCATTATCACAATGCTGCAGTCGTATTCCTCCAAATTAGATCTGGACCAGGGCTTTCAAAAGATACTTACTCACCACCTCTCTTTTCTCTGTCGGAAATTTCCAAATGGAGATATTATTCACATCGATCACAATAAAAAATAATCACAGCATAGATCACTATTTCAGGTTTATTATAATATCCTTCAAACTGTTCTTCATTTTGATTTGTAGTTTTAGAAAGAAAGCACTTTTTTCAGAGATTACCTAGAAGCTGTTTAGCACTGTGCCTAAGTGATAGTGTGTAAACTGCAATGCATGTTTTGAAACAAAAGTCAGATCTCAAAAGTGAAGCGTACTCTCTTGTAATGCTGACAGACTGATGACAAACAGATGTGTATAAAAATTCATTCAGCATCAGGTTATCAGTTTTCTCAGACGAGCCAGTCTTACACCAGTAATCATGTTCAAAGTCACTTAAAGGACCTTTTTTGATGGTTCTGATGCTTAACAGGCTGTCCTGACCATGTCTACATGCCTAAAGGCATTAACGAGTAGTCGCATAGGTGCACCTAATGAAGTGGTCAATGAGTATCTACCCATTTAGCAGAATACCCACGCACCTGTAAACTCACTCTGGTTTATATACTGTAATTGATAGAGATACCCTCTAAGGTCATATGGATGAAATTCATTATGTTCTCCTGCTGAACATGAAACAAAAAGAATTTGTGTGATGGTAAAAGCCACAAATGTTGCCTTATTATGCAGATGATTACAGTTGTGTGTGTGTGTGTGTGTGTGTGTGTGTGTGTGTGTGTTTGTCCTGTACAGCTGAAGTTGTTCAGCTCAGGGCTAAATTACAATAAAATTAGAAAAATTTTCCTCCCAGAAGACAGGTTCCTCTTAAAAAGAGTTTTCTTGCTTCTGATCTTCCTCCGCATCTTTATTTACTGGTAGGACTGCATATTTTACAATGCAGTGCTTTGCAGCACTATTATCAGTCAAAAACTCATAGGTGTATGATATAATAACATTCATTTGGTGTTGGGAAAAACAAACTGAATTGCATTTTATTTAATGATTAGTGGTAGACTCTTTTCAGACATTTGCTTTCTTAAGTCAGAAACACATCAGCAGACATATGGTATCCACATTGCTGGTGTTCTGCCAGCGCTCTGCCTCGCTCCGTGCATGATTTGGGTTATTTGTCTGATTTACATCAAGTAAAACACACGATCAGCTGGATTACAATCATCCTTCCGCTGGTTCTTGAAAGATTTCTTGATTGCATTTTAGTCCAGAAATTGTACAGCTGACTTGAAATGCTCTTAAAATGTCCCAGTGAAATTAACTTTCTTTGGGAAAAGCAAAAGAGTATGACGGTGTATATATTCAAACACTTTTATTTCCTGATGGTTCCCTGTAGATAAAGAAACTAATTTCCATACAGTTAGCAAAAATTGAATGTTTTATTTCTTGGGTAACTCGCATACATAAATACGTCTTTTTCAACTCTTCAGCATGTTGACCAAGACACAAAACAAAGAAAAAAAGTGCACATGCTTTTGCCAGCATCTGCACCAGCATACCACAGACCGTATATAAAAGACTGACACAGCCAAAGTGATGTCACGCATTAGTTTGTGAAATCCTGTTTGAAACCAGATGTCACATCTGGTGGATCTGACTGAAAAAAGTCGAGCGACACTCCACACTCGCACGATAGCGACTTGTCATTTACAAGGTTGGACTGCCCTAAAGTATGCCCTGTTTATCGTTCTTTCCAAAAACTAATGCATCCATGATGTAATGAGTAAAACCTTGGGCCAAAAACTGAAGCCATAATTTAATCAGGAAAGTGTTTACTGGGGTTTTCTCATAGGCTTTTATACAAGCTGACTTCTTTTTCGCAACATGAGGAGCTGCTCACTGCTGGCACTCACAAGAAAGAATGCAGGTTCAAAGTATTGATCTTTAGCACACAGTCTATGCAGGTAACTAATTATTGTGGTGTATCCCAAAGCAGCAAGTAAATTCTGCCAGCACCTCAACTTGGTTCACTCATCAGAGCTCAGCCTGTCTGAGTATTTTGAATATTAAAGGCCATTATTAAGGACAATTTGCTTTATAAGAACAAAGGATACTGATGAAAGTAAAAAAGGTTTCCTCAAAGCTGACTGATATTACAGATGAAGAGAATTTGATAGAAAATTCAGTTACAGATCTTTAACGTCGATAGAGTCGATTTTACGTATGTCATCTTCTTTGATTGTCTGCAGTTATTTCTTCACATTCAAAGCTGAAGTGCTGCACAAAAGAGCGTCTTGCAAAGGAGTCTCACAAGTCCTCCCGTTTTAGATCACAGCCAGAAAGCTTTAGTTTCAGGACAGATTCTTCCTGTGGTTGTGACACTATCATGTCGACAGAATACAACACTTCCCAAATGACTCAAAACTTCAGATGAACAAGCCTCCCTTTCTTACTGAAATATATTACACCGCTATATGTAAACTATGTTATTGCCCTCTAGATACTGTGTAAGTTTCCCTCCCAAATACAAAATCAAAAAAAAGATTATTCCAACCACAGTATTTACATTTCCCGGCATGACCATTGTTCTTGCCTCCATGCATTTCCTTCAAACTGGAGAAAGAGCCTCCCACACTTAACATAGTACACAAGACAAACATAACACCAACTGAGTCAGAGAGAAAGAAAAGGAGCTGGGCCGAAGTTGCAGATCAGCTTCCATATGCACAGCCACTTTGGTCAGGCTAAAACAGCTTAAATGGTATGCAGGTATTTCAAAATTGTGCAGATTTCCAAATGAAACTTGGTTACAATAGAAACGTACTTTAATGACTGGATTTCATTTCACCCCTGATTTACTGTACTGGTCCAGTGAGCACTGAAAATTGTTATCCAGTGAGCTGTGATTGCGTTTACTAAGACAAGAGACAGATTAAAACAAGAACATGTTAGATTAACTGACGTGTTTAATGGCTTATTTTACATTTCAAATGTTACATTTGAAGGTTCTGTGTTATTTACTCAACCTGTTACCTGAGTCAATACACTTGAGTCTAAATTGGAATGATGCAGCATTTTGGGAAATGTCAGCACCATTTTTTTTATCATCTACACTTTACTCGCTGCTGTCCTTCAATAACTGCAGTGCAAGGACCCATGACAATAACAGCAATCCATCCTTAGCAGAAAAACCAGCTGCTCTGATTCTGCTGTGTGCCTCTCTGTTGACGTCTGCCTGGGTTTAAGAAGCGTTCTGTCATGATATGAGCAGCACACAACAGCCACCCTTTAAAGCCAGTATATCTTTGATACTGTATGTAAAACTATTTTTGCTGCTCAGCTTTTAGTGTGTAGGCTTCGGATATAACGGCCAGCCCTCCTGTCTGGGCTTCAGTTGGACACTGTGTAAGATGAAAAAGGGATTAACTGGAGCAGAGGGTGGATAAGAATTAAATATAAGACAGCGATGGTCAACAGGGGGCCTAGGGGAATTTGGTTTTGGCATAGTGCCTGCACGGTGTACTATGCAGTTGCTTAAGACATTTGATCTTTCCCCCGGCTCAGTCGTATACTGGATGATGACAGAAAAATTATGACTTGGGGCTGTTTTTGCTGTTTCAGTGGGAGCTTACTCGATGTGTTTTCATGAGCTTGTACATTTTTATTCACTAGTTTTCAGTAGTGTATGTAATGTTTATATATATTAATAATAATATTTATATGCCAGGCTGGAGCCTATCTCAGCTGTTAGTGGATCAGAGGTGGCGTACACCCTAAAAATTAGGGACTTGGATTGAACACTTGCAGCACATGAAGTAACAGGACTCCATAGTTAAAGAGTACTGCTTGGCCCAACTGCAGCCCAGATTTTTTTCCCCCACTGAAAACATTTGATACACTATGAAATGGGGAAAAAATAGACAAAGAAGGTCCCAAACTGTGGAGTAGCTGGAACAAGAAAAAGAACAATTCAATTACCAGAGAACTTGAGCAGTTGATCTCAGTTTCCAAACACCCCGGCATGGTAAAAAGAAATCCTCTTGTTCCAATGTTTTGGTTTTTTGTTTTTTTTTAAAGATGTTGCTGGCTACATGTAGATTTTAAATACTCTGCAAACACAGTGTCTCCACTTTTTTGTAATGCTCCAATCAAAATACTCAAAAGCGGACATCTTCAGTTGTTAATAGTGTAAGATAATGTAACTTCATTAAAGTAAGATTATTAAATATGGCACCGTGAGAGCAAATGCCTATTGCAGCAGTCTTATTGTAGTTTTTGCATTTTGTTTTTTTCCTTTCCGTTTTTTTTTAATTTCCCAATAATTTCCCTCACAGGCTCAATCATTTTAAAAGAGCGTAATAATTAAAAATGCTTCTGATCAATTTTCTTGACAGTGCAGTATGCAGTTGTGTGATGTCTTGCCTACCCATTACATACTGTATCTTTGACGACAGAAGAGCAAATCAAGAGCAATGTTTTGTTTAAAAGTGCCTTTGAAGAATTTCTTTTTTTTTGTTCTGTTTCTCAATATTCCAGCAGTTCCCTCTTTGGCAACAGTTAAAATAGCTTAAAGAGATTTGAAGAACTGACTTACAGCTCTTTGTTTCTTTAGACGGGACTCTTCAAGTTGTCTGATGAAGAGTTCTTTATTCAGCCTCTGGAGACATCAAGTGATGAAACATCAGCACCACAGGCCCATGCCATCTATAAACGGCATGTATCTCCTCCCTCCTGGAGCCCAGTTATACAGCCCATCTCAGGGAAACGACCTTTCAACGGTACCTGTGGAATCAAAGGTAAATCATCAATAGTTCACATATACTTACTTTAGCAAAGAAAGCACACCATAGAAATTATACTTTTTTTTAAATCCCTTTTTCTGAAACAGTGCGTCAAACTAACGATTTGTAGTATAAACAGATGCCCCAGAAAGCTGATTGTGTTCATCTGAAACCAGATGAAAACAATCAACTTTTCAGTACTTCCTTCCCTGAATGATTGAGCATTCATGGAAACACATAAACGGATGCATTACAGAAAGATTTTTATCTGTAGTTAAGGCAAAGCTAATATCTGCTAATATCTTAAAAATGAGTGTGACGGGGTATGGTTTGTGGCTCAGCTGCAGGGAAGGCGTGGAGCAGTGGGTTTAGAGTGTGGTGTTAGGGGAGGCTGACCTACGCAGCGGACCTCCATCATCTTATCATGCCTCCCCCGTTCGAGTAGGTCGCCGGGACCTGTCGACAGAACTGTGTGTGGCGTGCAGCAGGAGGAGGCAGCTTGAAAAATAAACGATCAGTGTTCGTACTGTAAAGACAACATTTGTGGCTAAAATGTAAGCCATCACATTGTGTCAGTCCTTTTTTTTTCTTGCAAATCCAGAAACCACAAAATACCAACAGCTCCCAGTATGATTAAGGTCAGAGTGATGTGCATATTTTTGTTTTTTTGTAACAGCAGTGTAGATAAGTACTATATTTACATATCTTAAGGCCTTAAATCTCTTTACTTGTTCAATTAAAATGCTTAATTTCAAAGTCAAAATACTGATAACTCACTGGCTACTAAGCACTGAATGATGAGAATGAAGATTATAACTAATCTCTTGTCTTTCATTTGTCTCCTGGTAATAATCTGCGGAGGTTAGAAGAATAAAGCCATTGAAATGCAGACGCTCGTAAAAGAGCTGCTTAAAATTCTGAGTTGAATTAATTGGCCCTGGAAAAAAAAACTAGATGTCCTAGAGGATTTGAGGTTTTGCTTTGTGAATCATATTAACAACAACAACAACAAAATCAGGGCCGAGTTATAGTTGTGCCTAAGCACTACTTTAAACACAAATCAAGCTCAGTTTTTTTTATTTGGAAAGATCAGAGTATCTGATAGCTTATTACTTGCTTTGAAATACATGAACTTCATCGCATCTTCCGAATTGCAAAGTAAATTACTTTTATGGATTTCTAAAGAATGATAGCACAGACACATTTTTCAAGGACAAAGAAGTTTGTCTATGGTTTTAATTGGTAAAATACACATTTAGCATTTAGTTTATTTTTTAGCTTGCTGAACAGATTGATAAGGTCTGAACGTCGACTTAAACAGTTTCTGTAATACCAGAATTTTCAAATCATTAAGCGCATCCCCTCTAGGCCTGTGTTTAAATTGTGCACTTAATCACTGTATCACTATATGTCAGCCAATCCTAGAGCTCCAGCGAGCTTACATTTTTCTTTCTGTGTGGCTGTGGTTCATAAACTGCGAGGGGTGTGTGAACCACAAATATGAAGTGTGAGTAAGTTGAATGAAGATGATTTATGTAGGGGAAATAACTTATTTCACTAAACCTTCAACTTAGTTTTGTTGCTTACCCTATGACGGTTATATGTACATTTATATACATATAACCATGTCATGCTTTGAATTTTGTGTTGAAAAAATAGACTTTTTTTAGCTTCTGAAGTGGAAATAGAAGAAATGGTTTGAGAACAACTGCTCAGTGGGATTTAGGCCAGGTCATCATCACTGAGATTCATGGCATCAAGGAAGACCTAACAAGCGAAAGACTCTTAGTCCTGATTTCAGGACGATTTTATTTTTTAATGTTTACCTCAAAAAAAAAAATCTATGTAGTGAAAATTGTTAATGAGTGTGTCTACACACTTACCTACTGATACACAAAGAAGCTATTTTCAGCTGCTTACTTATTCAAAGGGCTCACTACGGCAGATTGCTCCCTATTTGGCAGCATTTTTATGTTTGTTGCTCTTTTTGATGCAAACAAAGGATTCGTGTCTCCTCCTGAAATCAGGACTAAGAGTCTTTCGCTTGTTAGGTCTTCCTTGATTCCGTGATCTTCGTACAGCATCTGACAGCAGACTCATCTCTCTCTAACTCATCTAGATGTCGTTGGGGACAGCGTCGTCACTCACCTTTTCTCACTCAATGTGATTATACACCACTTTGCATTTAATCACTAGCTGTTATTAATCTGGCGCTCTTCCATAACATGTCTTTTGTTCTGTCGCTCTCCCCTCACCATGATGCTTACCCCTACCAGTCACAGGAAAGAGAGGGGTTTCCTTTCGACTGTTGCCAAGTACTTGCTCATAGGAGGTCATCTGATTGTTGAGGTTTTCTCTGTATTGTTGTAGGGTCTTTATCTTTATAAGTGCCTTGAGATGACTGTTGTTGTGATTTGGCGCTTTATAAATAAAACTGAATTGAACTGGCTAATGTGTAAACTGCTACGTTATATTTTACATACTCCACGCTTCACTGCACCCTTAGATCAGCCTGACTGAGACAAATTTTTTGGGCTTTCTCAACACAAAATGCTAACCATCGCATCCATGTCAGTTTGAACTCATTGAAAAATAACACTACAACTAGAATGTCCCGAGTCACCCTGTGAGCCTTAGTACCATTAGGAGTGGTCTGTGAACTGAGGTGTATCCGGTAATTCTCATTAATCTCTGAAGCTGACATTTCAGCTTCGTCATAGCCACAATAATGTCAGTCTGTTGGTCACAGTGGGTCTGCCCACTGTGCTTCCTGTCCCAGAGTATGTAAATGTTAAAGTTTTTGACAAAATAGTAAGGAGGATAAAACATTGACTTTTTTTGCAGCTGACAAACAGAGTGGCCTTAATTGTGCAAACAAACAACACGTGACCTTTTCTCTGACCTCGCTTCACTTGTGTTCATTTGTATGCCATGTTTGTCATCTGGATGTCTGTGTGTGTTTGCAGGTTGCTGCCCAAGTGCTAAGCATTTTCCAAGTACACATGTGTATGTCTACTATGTGTTTTTGTCTAATCCAATAAAGACATGATCAGAAAATACTCAAAAGCATCAGCTAGAAATTACTTAGAGGCAGGCTGAAGAGGATGACTGTAGGCTAAAGGGCAAAGATTTGTATAACAGCGCCGTGTACATGTAACAAGGTAAAGTCACAGTTAGTGTTTGTTGTTGTGTGTCAGTGCGAAAGATTTTAATATCTATTTATATTTCCCTTCTCTAGATTATCATCAAAGCTTTAAAGACATTGAGAGACAGCGGGAGCGTTGGGAGCGCAGGCAGCAGAGGAAGAGGAGAAGAATTCGTCAACGCTCTGTCAGCAAAGAGAAATGGGTGGAAACGCTGGTGGTGGCTGATCCTAAAATGGTGGATTATCATGGGAGCAAAGCTGTGGAAAGCTACATACTTGCAGTCATGAATATTGTAAGTATTTGATATTAATAATACTATTAAGGTAATGTTTACAGGCATCAACAATGAAGCCATGACTGCCAGCCTGCATCTTTATCAACAGACTTTAGCTGAAGCAGTGGCTTAATGTGCTTGTGCAAATGCTGGGTTTCCTCTTTTGAGATGCTCTGCCAGCCCCTTCCTGCAGCCGCCTTCAGCTGCTGCTTGTCTGAGGGTCTTTAAAAAGCATGCTCTACTGGGCTGAGATCAGGTGACTGACTTGGCTATTGAAGAATAGCCCATTCACTTGCCTTGAGAAGCCCTTGGTGTCACAGTCTGCTTCCGCAGACTGTGTAGGAGTGAGAAGGAGGACCCAAGTGCAGACATGGAAGGAGACAAAACTGGGTTTAAACAAAAAGCGAGCCATTTATTATGGCTGGTTACATGTGAATAGAAAAATAAAGCAAAAGGCAAACAGGGGTGAAAACTAAACTAAAACCTAAACTTGGAAAACTAAACTGTGGTAACTATAAACACAGACATGAACATGATTCTGACCAGGAACATGCAAGAAACTATGAAGAAGAAGAAGGAACAAGAACATGAAAACGACCTGAGCAGAGTCATGAAGTACATGGAACTTGATGTGACGTGGAGAGAAGGAAAACAGACAACCTGACAAAGACTGAATGAAAACACACAGACTAAATACACACAGGAGGTGATCAGGGAAAGTGGAAACACATGGGAAAACAGCTGACTGGAATAAACATAATGATGCCACAGGGGAAGTAAAACTAAACACATTTAACATGAAAACACCAGACTTTTCAAAATAAAACAGGAAACATGGAGAGACGTAAACAACACCAGCTAGACAATTAGAACATAGAACACACGGAGACAAACGCACAGGCATAACTGAAAGTAAAACACTGAGGACAAGACAGACCATATAGAGGACAGGCAAAGACTCATAACTAAGGAGACATAGAAGAACCTAAACTAGACTTAAAACTCAAGGCAAACTCATAATAATACTGGAACTTAACATCCTTTCAGTATAACATAAGAAATCACAAATACAAAAATAAACTCAAAATGCTGGGTCACAGACCCAGTCCCTGACACTTGGGTTGCTTTGGCAGTTTACTTCTATGTCATTATCCATTTCCACTGTAAAACAACACCTGATCACATTTGGCTGAATCTAAAAAAGAAACTCTTGCCTCTAAAAAATTCATCCTGCTACTTCTGTCAGCAGTCACGTCATCAATAAACACTATTGACCCTGTTTCACTGGTTCCATTGATTGTAGGCTTTGCTAATGATACACCTTTCTCTTTGAGAGTGTTCTCGACTTGGCTAGACGTTGTGAAGGGATTTTCTTAACCAGAGACCGAATTGTTCAATGATGTGGTCTTTCAGGTGTTGCTAAACTGGCTGGCACATTAACTCCTTTTTAAGAATCTACCAGATTGTTGATTTGGCCATCAGAAGATTTTGCGCTCTCTCTCTCTAATACATTTACTTTGGTTTTTCAGTCTTCTTCACTTGTGTTGACATCTCTGTGGACCTCATATGGAGAGTTCCAGTGATAAGTTACCAAATATTGTTCCAATATTTGAAATCAACTTCAGATCGTTTATCCATTTATCATGTAAAAGTAAGGGAACGCACCTCACTTGGCCATGGAACTGCTTGTCAATAAATTGTCCAATTCATTTTGCACCTCTGGAAATGGGGAACTATCTATAAAAATGGCTGTAATGAACAGTTATTAATGTAACTAGGGAGGACACAGCTTTACTTTTTTTCCAACCATGTACACTGCACCTCTGCAATCAATGTTATTACTAAATCCTATTTATGGGTCAAGTAAAGTGACTCTTTCACTATTATTGAGTAGCACATGAGGGAGTTTTGCAAACTAGTGCCATGTTGACTCAGACTACAGCACCTGAAACTTCTATCAGAGGACATAATATCAGGAAATGCAATTCACTGACAGAAAAGGACACAGATATACTGACCTAGCACACAGTAATATAAGGAGGAAGCAGCTATTATTCTCCACATCCTCTTGTGGTTCTTTTTTAAATTTCTTTACAGTGTTACATAGCAGCTTACATAGCTTTGAACTTTAAACGCCCATACAATTCAGTTTTGCAAAAACAAGCTTGCAGAGCTTCAAGGGAAACGAACCGTTCAAACAATGTCATCATCTTCCTCATCCGCCAGTTGCTCCATTGTCTCCTCACCAGCGATGTCTTGAAATTGTCAACCATGCAAGAGGCTCATGTTTTCTGTCTTCTGCTGTTTTTTGTGCACACAGAATAAGGATTTAGAAAAAAAAAAAACCATAACCCACAGTGCAGCCAATCGAATGGAAAATCACTGCATATTCACAAGGATGACACCCTCGTATCACTTTGAGCTAACAGTCGAGCGAAGCATTAGCACTTCAGGACTAAATGCAAATGCACAGCACTCTGTGGGCCGAGGGGAAACGCGTAACAACAACAGCACATTGTTGTGGAGAGAAATGCATGAGCTTTAAAAAGCCACAGCTTTGTTTGTACTCACAAGTTACAGAGTAGGGAAAAAAATGGATAAAGATGATATGAAATGATGATAAGGTTGTTTAACAAAAATGTTGCTGTTGTTTGTTATGTGCACTGAAAATATCTGTGAATGACGACAACAGTCAGGTTATAAAAATAATTTTTGATGAATGAAGTCTTTTATCGGTGCCGGAGTTATCCTGTCTGAAGTGTCTCAGTTTTACGATTCGTGCAGAAGGTTTAGTTTGTAGGGATTTTGTCCAGCGGCAAGAAAATAAAGGGAATATGTCCATGACATGTGCTGTTTCTGCAAATCTGCATATATATATATATATATATATATATATATATATATGTTAGAGTCGTCATTCAGACTGTAACTGCAGTTAGCTGTATTGCAGAAAAAGCTAATATATGTATTCTTTCCTTGCATCATCACCACCTTATAACCAGTTTTATTGACAAAGTATCATTGCAATGTGTTACTTTCAAACAAGCAGTGAAATACATTTTAAACAAGGCATTTATTGAGGTAAAAAAAACTGGAGCTTCACATAGTATGAGCCATGAATACACAATGTGTGAAAAAACACAGCACTGGGTTTAAACTGGGGGTGAAAGTATAAAATAAAGTACATTATAAACTATTAGTTTCCAATTTTTTCCCCCTTTTTAACTATGTTTGCTCAAATATAAATGATTCCTATAATCAACAGCATATTTCGGGGTTTATCTGTAAAATTGGTAGAAAACTGTAATTTAAAATGAACTTCCATCTGAATTACAATGACTTTTGCAGCCTGGATCAGTGTAGCAGTGGAACGAACCGCCTCGTATGGCATCCAATAAACAATCATATTTACAGAATGCTTGTTTATAGTTGTTCAGAAGAGAGGTAGTCAAAGTCAGGAGAAAGGTTGACCTTTTTGTAAACAGGGGCAGAATGTGATTTTTGTACAAACAAGGAGCGTGTGTTTGGATGGTCTCCTCTCAGAGGCATTCATGGTGCTGTATGTGAGGAAGAAAATAGGGCAAGATAGAGGGAAGAGTTGAATTCCTGCTTCACCTCTGCAAAACTAACCTGGTGCTAAGTTAGGAAAAAAATGGCCAAATTCAGACACCCCAGTTCTACATCCCAAAAAGCATACTGTCTGAAGCACACCATTTCTTTTTTAAAGCTAAAGCAATATTCCCCACCTGTTGTAAGCAGCTTTTCATGCTTTTCCCCAAAAAATGCATTGAAACATGCTGCTCTGTCAGTCTCTGTTGATAATGATGCTTAGAGTTTTATATCCCAGCAAGTTCCTTCCACCTCTCAGGCCTTTCTTTCATGCTTCTCATTTCTGGTTTCTCAAATCAACTGACCAACAAAGATCTGAGGTGAGTTCCTTTCACGCTTCTCACTTCAGATTTCACGAATCAATTGATCCTTCCCTGTTCTGCAGTAATTAACCTCATGCTGCTTTCCGCCCCTTGTAAAGGATCTCTCTGTGGAAATGGAAAACAGGCTAGCATTTATATGCAGCTTTTCTAGTTGCACTCAGAGATCTTTACGCTACAAGAACACTGACTAATGAATTCATTCAGCTCTTTATTTTTGCACTAAAAGCACTTTATTTACATCAAACCTTTACCCCAACCCAGAGCCTTTTTGCTACATGGAGACTGTGTCACTGTTAAAGCTACTGACTCACTCTTTCAGTTTTGGTACTTTAGACATAAATAACCTTGTGACAAAGTGCTCAAGGGAACCATATTTGGAAAAAAAAGAAGTTTAGAGTTTAGGGTCACATTTATTACATCCTTCATATTCCCTGAGTGCAAACCAGAAACCCAAAGGTGAAAAAATAGATGAGATGTTGTCTTGCTGTTTGTGTGCATACCACTACTGACGTGTTTTGTTTTAAATGTGCATAATTACAGGCTATAATTATTTCTTTTTAAATGCCCAGGTACTTAGGCGTTTGATAGTTGAGGAGACTAGATGTAATAAATAGATTTGAAAGCTCTGATGTTAAGAGGTTAAAAGTATTAAAAAGCTCCACAGATCCCCACTCACAGACTCCGTTTGAAAAATTCAGATCATGACTCATGCGTAGAAAAACAATGAAAGGTGAATTAAAATGCCAGAGCAGAGAAAAAAAAGTTTCTAAAAAAATAATATATTCGTAAAATGCAAATGATAATTAATGTCGACATTAAAGAATTGAACTCAATATGAAAAACACTAATTATTAACTGAAAAAGTCTAGGGTGATACTTTAGCTAGGGTGTCATTCTGAGCATAGATGTGTTTAATAAATGAAAATCCAGCAGTCAAGTAACCTTGCCAGGTCTTATGCCTTGTTTTTTTTTTCTCGTTTTTGTTGTTGTTGTTGTTGTTGTAAATACACAGAAAAATAACAGCGTATTTTATGGTTTTGGTCATTTTTTCTAGCCATTGCCCTGATTTTTATATAGTGTTAAAATAAGTTTTCTTCCAGGTTGCAGGTCTCTACAGAGACGCCAGTATTGGGAATGCAATCAACATCGTGGTTGTTCGACTCATCCTACTGGAGAAGGATGAGGTAAAAACAGATTTCTGTATGTTAATGAAAGGTGGTTTTATTAGTTTCCATATGCGGAGTCAAATCCAAAATTCTTGACCACAGAAATTCTTCATAGGTTGGTGTCCTGAAAGTTAGTTTTAGCAGTGCTTGCTAATTTTGTTTACTTATTTCTGTAAGTGTGGGTCAGAATGACCCGTTTTACTTACTCGGCAGGTTTCTTTCCATTTAATGAATGAAATCTCATTCAGAATGACTGAAAACTAAGATTTTTTCCATTTGAAACATTTCCTGCTTTTAGGTTCTTGGTTGCAGTCAACACTTACAACTTGTAACTATGTACTAAATAAATGAAAATGGGCTTTGGTAGTCATGCTGATTACTGTACTGTATGTACAAACTGAATATAGCAGTAAAATGTACAGAAATGTATTGCTGACAGCTGTTAGAATTACAAAACTCACTCTTAGTAATAGCCGAGATATACAACACACTGACAGAGGACGCTATCACCTTATCTTCATCGAATGTGAAAGTCATGGTGCAATTTGGTTTTCCATTTCATTTTCCATTTCAGTTTATAGCTATATTTATCTCTTTGCTGTGCACTTATTCCGGGCAATTTTGTGTACTTAGAGTGCATTAGCTGCTAATGATTGATTTGTCTGCTGTTATGTTTTCTTCTCTTCATCTGATTGTGACATGTCGCCGATAGGATGACTTGAAGATTACACACCACGCTGACAACAGCTTAAACAGCTTCTGTAAGTGGCAAAAGAAACTTAACATGAAAGGAGACGAGCACCCGCTTCACCACGATGTCGCTGTTCTGCTCACCAGGTAAAATATAAAACCGATTCACTGCTTTCCTTCTATCTCAAATGAGTCGATGCACAATTTTTTTTTATCATTTCTTACAGTTATAGAGCGAGATTAGAGTTATAGATTCAGATGGTTGCAAATAAAAAATACTGCATGCCTGTCATTGTGTTTTCAGATGAAACAGTCCACCATTATACCCTTTTTTTTTTTATGTTGAGCACGTAGTACGTTTATCTTTTTACTGTTTGAGCAACCCAAAACCCAGCTATGCGTGTAATGTTAATATTGGTGTGCAAGTGGCAATCATAAAGTTTCCCTATTTAAATTAGTCTGTTGAGCCCTGTGGCAACATGAGATAACACAATGGTGACTAAACCTATGGCCCACTGATTAGAGTATTGTTAAATTTATATACTTGCAGTTTTGCAAAGCGAGTGTCTGTGGCGACCCTTACAGCTAATGCAAAGTGAATATCAAAAATGAACCAAAGAGTACCACAGTCATTTCTGCATTATTCAACAGGGTATCACTTTGTGATATTGCAGGGTGTAATGGAACACGAAGACGCAGCCTCAGCTTTTACATGAAAAGTAGCCGGGAAGAGCTGCTTTTTTTATTTAGCCCTGCAGTTTGTGGACTGTGCAGCTTGAAATCAGATCATGTTTTTTTTTTCTTTCAGAACAATGACAAAAGGCCAACTAATGCCTGATTTTGTTATTAAAACTAAAATTATATAGTTGCCTTCAGAATTCAATGTTAATAACATTCGACCAGGATTGAAACGTCTGTGAGATGACTGAGATTTTGTTTGCACGACCTTTCTCTACTGTCACAGTTCAGAAGTAATAGTTTGACTTTTTGGAAAAGACACTTGTACAGTATTGTACAAAAGTACTATGCCCACACATTTTTTTTGTAGTTTGCTTTGAAGCAGTAGCTAACCAATTTTAGAGGAATGTTTTTTGTTAGTTAAACCGCTTGATAATGACCTAAATGACCCAAGAAGCCATCCTTAAGGAAGGCAAATATTTGTGCTTTTCATGATCCCACCACTCCAGATATCTTTTCTACTTCCTCTGTCCTCCTCTTTTTCCATTCCATGCATTATCACATCTGCTCTGTTTTTCTACCTTGTTTAGCTAATGAACCGTGTCTAAGTAAAGTTGTAGTGTGAGGAGCAGCAGCTCATATGCTCCACCTGTGTCTGTGTCTTCTGGCTTTAAACAGCAGGATTCGTTATTTACAGCTGTTATCTGCAGATATTAAATATTTTTAAATATAAGATCTGAGACGAAAATAATGGATATGTACAATCCAGTTATGCATTTTATTCATTCATTCATGTCTTGAATGAATGCATGCTTCCAGTCATTAGAAGATCATCATTATTATTTTTTAATCATTGCTTCACCCCCTTCTGTCTGATATGTGACCAACAGTCTGTCGTCTTCTTTCTACAGGAAGGACATCTGCGCAGCCGTCAACACACCATGTGAAACCCTGGGTCTGTCGCATGTGGCGGGAATGTGTCAGCCGCATCGCAGTTGCAGCATTAGTGAGGACACGGGCCTCCCACTGGCTTTCACTGTAGCACACGAGCTAGGACACAAGTAAGGTTTTGGTGCATGCACACATACAAACACAACCATTATGACATTCTAGTCTTTGAAAGGTCAGTCGGTGCCAAGATTCAGGCGATTTAACCCCGAGGTTCATGTTCCTCAGCACAGATGCTCTGTTAGTGTTTTGTTCTTCAGCGTCTCTATAAAATATGAAGCTTGATCCTGGAGTCTACTTTTCATATTCTAAAATAAATCCACTATAACACTGGCTATGTAAAAAATATCAAAATTTTTTATTTTGTTTTGTTTTTTAAGAAAATCATGGTTTTACACTGCACTACTAAAACTCATGCACTAGTTGCTTTTCTCATCCATGTCTGTAATTATTACTAAATGACTATTTTTTTCATTAGACATTACGACTCTGAAAGTGGGAGACTACTTTACTAAGAGTTTCTTAAATATCAGCTTCTTTTTTCCTTTTAACTAATGGTCTAATAACCATAGACCAGGCAATAAAGAAAAGTAGCACAACTCAAGACACAAAGGATTAGATTAACACATGAAATAAAAGCAACACTCAAGTGATCTCAAGTCAGGGTGTTAACACATTGCCTGTTATCTGAAACAAATTATATTTGAAAATTGTGTATCTAAATGTTTAATTATGTATGTAATTAGACCACTCTGCTCTGTCTGTAAAACTCAGCAAAGTCGCCCTTGTCAGGTATTAATTTAACAGGATAAAACAACCTTGGAAGACAAAATAATTGATATTCCAAAGCAACCAGTTTGCTGAGAACATTAGTGCTTTCTGCTCAATTTAAACTCATTTTAATTTAATTTGATTTTTGCCCTGTGTTTGTTTATTGGTCAATTAACCAAACTGTTTAAACATTAACACAAATAAAAAAAAAATACAAGTTACCTTGCTACTACAGCCACATAATCCTCGAGCACTGACTGCTATTTGTATTTGGCTAGTGCAGCACTCATTCAAAGAGTGTCTGTTCAGAACTGCCTGTTATTGGCTTAAAGTAAGAGCGAGTGCTTGAAGTCAGTTGTCACCACATAAATAGAATGTGTTATTAAATTCGCAGCTGATTCGGGCTGCCCACATTTAGTTGTAAAACAGAAAAGAGGGAAAAGTCCAGTTGACATGCCCAGAAGACGGATCGAGCCAGTGGTCGTCTGAATTTGTAAGTCCAATAAGTATAATTTAATGAAGAGCAGCTAATGCAAACAACATTTATAATCAAGATTTGTGAATAAAGAATAAACTTATATAGTAATATATATAGTAGATTTTGTTGACATAAAAAAAAATATGGAGGACTGCACAACCAAACAACTTCATGCTCAACACTGCCTGTTCTTGGATCCACAGCAATACACACATCAAATCTGCAGTGGATTGGATGAGCTGTTGTTGAGAAAAGCAAACAAGAGGCGCGCACACACACATGCACGCACGCACACACGGACGACCCGAGTCTCTCATTATGCTCTTATTGTCGCTTGGACTCCATCTACACACACAGACACAAACACACACAAAACCTTGCTGTTTTGAAAAGGCGTCTGCCATGAGCATACATACCAAAAAAAAGTGTGTGTGTGTGTGTGTGTGTGTTGCAGGTAAATGATATAGCAAAATCTCCAAAGTGAACCTGAGGACCAGCTTGGTTGTAGATGCTAACCTAGCCATTCGCTGCTAAATGATCAAACAAAAACTTGATTTTATTATTCTTTGAGATGAATAAAGGATGAACACCGCACAACCAAACAACTTCACGCTCAGTTCTGCATGTTCTTGGATCCACGTCAACACACACATCAGGTATGAGGTAGATCGGACGGACTGCTGTTGAGAAAAGCAAACAAGAGACATGCGAAGGAGTCAAGTCTTTCATTATAGTCTTATTGTCACCTGGACTGCATCTATACAATCATAAATCACATTCTCTTCAAGTTAATTCAACTTGACTCCAGTCACTTAAAAGAGTGAGTGGCTCAATTTATACTACAAGTGTGTAGTACTTTTGCTAAGTTACCTTAGGAACTTTGTCCTTGAAAATGTGTTGAACAGACCCTATTTTTGTTGTTTGTTTGTTTGTTTGTTTGCCACTGCTTGGGTGTCTTTTTTAAATTACTGAAGAGGATACACATGGTGAAAGTGTACTGTATTTCTTCCAGTTACCATGAAAATCCTACATCACTGTCTCCTGCTACTATATTTATAGAAAATTGTGCTGTAAATCCTCTTAAAAAAGCTGTTGTATTACTAAGTTGTATCATTACCCCGGAAAACAGCTATTCTGTAGATGTAAAATGTCTAATCGAGTATAACAGAAAGCCTGTTCCTTTTTACAGGGTCTCTGGCTAAAATTGAGAAAATTAATGCTGCTATGCCATTCTTTGTTCAAATGAAGAAAAACTACAATCCAGAAATACACATGATCATACATGTAATTGTTTGATTAAGCTTCATTTATGATTTAAATTACTTTTGAAGTCAGATTAGTTTGTCTAAGGTTTTCTTCATGCTCATTCATATATAAGCAAAGCGCAGATTTTTCAATTCAAAATTAAAATCCAAACTTGTTCTTGGAACTCATCACATGTAAAAAGAAGTTAGGTGTTAAAACCCCAATTTACTTTTTAATTCCTAGAAAATTATGATGAAATGCTGATTTTCTTTTTGGTGCTCATCTTTTCTTAATCGACATCTATCAGACTTTGAAAAATTGGCAGCCAGTCATCGCTGATGTTTTCATTGCCATTGCTGTTCTCAACCTTGAAGAGTATTAAGCGTTCCTAAACTCATGTGAACTCGGCGTCTTTCAAGTAGCGCGTCCTAAGCATAAGCACAATGCAAAACCAAAAACAGAAAGACAGCCTGTCAGCGTTCAGTCGATTTTCTGTATTTGGCAGCATCCTATAATTTTAAATCTATTGTTGTTCACATTCTCACTCAGGTGCAATGGTAGTATCTAAGAAAATAGATCCTAGAGCTCCAGATAAAAAAGAAAAAGAATTTCAGGCTAAAAAGAAGGCGATGAATGGCCTTTTCCTCATCATGTTCACATTGGATATGTTTGTGTAGTTACGCTTTCTGCATGAAGAAAGAAACTGTGTCTCTTGTAAATGAGACACTGAGTCTCAGTGGGACTACCTGCATAAACAAAGGTTACATAAATAAAAAAAACACAAGTTCTGCCTGGCAGTTTAAATGTATTTTAAACATGTTGAGTACTCGTAATTCACAAACTTGTATTTCTTTGCTGAGCCACTTTGTTATACTACACATGTGGCACTTTGCCTTGATGTACATGTTACATGCTGTGACCCCTCACTTTAATTTCCTTTTTTTTTTTTCTCCTTTTTTTGTGGCTTGTTCCTTTTTATCACAGTTTTGGGATTCAGCATGATGGCAACGGTAATGACTGTGAACCCGTTGGGAAACGACCTTTCGTCATGTCTCCACAGCTCCTGTACGGCACCTCTGTGCCCAGGTGGTCACGCTGCAGTCGCCAATACATCACCCGCTTCCTAGAGTGAGTGCCTGTTTGTTCTGTATGACTATGCTGCTGTGTAACATACAAGTTTATGGGCTTGAGGATTCATGTGCCCTAAACTTTTTGGATTTCCCTGCAAGTTCCCTGTTTGTTGTAATCTGTCACCAACATCTAGAACCATTAGCAGATCACAAAACTAAACCATCGCTACGTAATAAAACTTCCTGACCAAGATACACTGCAGTGAAAAACACTGAAAATAACTTTCATAACACTGTTTCAAATGACCTTTAACATTAGCGCCTTTTGGGTAATAATGGCTTTCCACAGTAGTACAGAAGAGAGGCTATTCTTCACTGCTGAATGCTTTTATTACTGTGGCAAAGTTATCTTAGAAAATTATATATATTGAAGGGCATTGGCCACGCCATTACCGATGTCCTTAAGGTCAGCAGCACAGTTAATGCCGGTCACTTAGTTTAGTGACTGACATTTAAAAAAGGCCCTCTAACCACCTCTCTTCTACATCTGATAGTCAGATAGGGACCCAGTCAGTAATTCATATGTGATGAAGTTTAGTGAGCTTTGTACGTCATGTACTGACATCAGTTTTGCAATGTTCCGTACCGTGTAGTTTTTGGGCTTATCTTGCCAATATTAAGTTATACTCAATATTATTAAATAATCAATAATAATATTTGATGAAAAAAATGTATACTCAGTAGTGTAACTTTCAGTATATGTCTGTATACCCCATCATATGTTCCATCATCTGGCAACTTTTACACTACAGTCTGCCGGTGTCTCTCAGCTGTACAGACAGCTGCTACCATCAAAGACTTGATTCTTGCTTCAGCAGCACATGTGCTGAACGTCTGAAATATTTCACCATAACTGCCCCACTTTCTTTGCTCCAAGCATCTGGAATTCATTTAGTGGGTGTTCAGCTACTTGACAGTATGGGCTTCTTGACTCCACTGTGGGAGTTCACAGTGATATTTACACTTGTGGGAGTTTGCGGCACAAAAGCCAGTGGTTTGTGTGTTTATATGTCTGTTTCCGACAGATAGTTTAAAGGGAAAAAAGGTCTTAAAACACTTAAAACAAGCACTTCCAGTTAGTTCAGTCTGTCTATATGTTTTAATCAAAACAAACTCACCTATATGTATTTTGCAATATTTTGATTATAGTGTGTTAGCATGTATTTTAGCATTGTGCGCAAAGCCACAATGCATTAAATCATGGTTAACGTGAGGTTTTATTTTTCTTTCCATTTTATTCACTTAACTCTACCCATCTCACCCAATTTTTCTTTGCCACGTCTGTCTGCCGCTGACTGAAAACAAAGCTTCTATTGTATATAGCTTCTTTTGTCCCAGCAGGCCTCTTCAGCTCGCACTGCTTCAGAGGTCTGATCTGTAGGTGTCATTTCATGTGGAAAGTGAAAGGTCACACTGAGCTGACGACTGATATAATCACATAGATGGGCTACTCATAAACAGAGCCTCCCTATCTATGTATGTATGTATGTATGTGTGTGTGTGTGTCTGTGTGTGTGTATAGGCTGTTCAACTTGTAGCCAACCATCTCACTGATCACTGCTGCCATTTGAAAGAATGTTTCAACATTCGAATGTTGACGGACGGACAAAATGGTGGTGGCTAACCAACAGGACATAGTGGTGGTAGACAAACAGAAGAAGAAGGCCGTAGTGATCAATGTAGCGGTTCCGAATGACAGCAACATCAGAAAGAAGGAACACAAGAAGCTCGAGAAATACCAAGGGCTCAGAGAAGAGCTCGGGAAGATGTGGAGGGTGAAGGTAACGGTGGTCCCAGTGGTAATCGGAGCACTAGGCGCAGTGACTCCCAAGCTAGGCGAGTGGCTCCAGCAGATCCCGGGAACAACATCGGAGATCTCTGTCCAGAAGAGCGCAGTCCTAGGAACAGCTAAGATACTGCACAGGACCCTCAAGCTCCCAGGCCTCTGGTAGAGGACCCAAGCTTGAAGGATTGACCGGCCGGCGGGGAATTTTTTTATGTATATATATATATAAATATATATATATATAAATGTATATATATATATAAATAAATAAAAGTTAGCTTTAACAAAAGCTTCAGTAGAGCCTAATTTTCCCTCTGAGCTGCCTTTCAGTCCACAGGCCCTCATGGAGAACATTTTAATTGCTGCTGTTCAGTAGTCATTGAGACATCATCTCAATTATTATTACTTTTTTGCTAAACAGCCGCTTTGATGTCAGTCATTTTAAGCCCAGAATATGGATGTTTAGGGTTTTCAAATAATGTTAAAATTATAGTATAGCATAGTGTAATAAAAAAAAACCGGACCCAGAACTATTTCAGAAATGGTTGGATAAATGGATATTGTGAATTCTGTTATGGCATGTTTTCTTTTTAATGATTTTTAGTGTTGACAAGACTTGGGTCAACATTAATACCTGTAACATTTACAGAGGGATGACTATGGGTAGAGGCATGCATTAGGCTTTCATGTTGTCCATCTATGTATATTGATGCGGGGGGGGGGGTATTGAACATCATATCCCAAATCAGAAGATGAGACTTCTTTTACCCTTCTTATGAAATTGTGAAGGACACTAAATTGTTGACACTTACATTGTTTTCAATTATGAATTCTGAAAAGCTCTAGATGGTGAAAGGACTGGTATTTTATTAGGGCTAAAATACGTGTCTCCATCAAGATAAAGTTATGATGAGCCTGTGTGAGCTTTGTAATATGAATTTTAGCTGCATATATCTAGTTATTCTGTTAAAAAATACAGCCTGGAAATACACTTGAAAATCAAAAATAACAAAAGTAAATAACCAGAAGTGTCATCCTGCACTCGTCTGTTATGCTTTAATTAAAAAAGATAATAAGCATGTGAATTGACTAAAATAGAGATTAAAAGGTAAATGGACTGCTACTTCTGTAGCACTTTTCTACTCTTACTGGGCACTCAAGAGAGCCCAAAAATTACATGTATGTGCAGTAGGTGAAAAAAAGAAAAGAAAAACATATACATAATGGGAAAATGACAAGTGACCTCTGTCAAATTGCAAGCAATGACTTGTAATGTACAAAGTATTTTTCCAAAATTAGGTCCAGGTGTTGCCCTTTCTCAGATTCACAGGACTTGAACTGCATTTTTATCGGGGGTGGTACCTGAAGAGAGCAAGCAGGAAGCAAGATACTTAACACTCATTCATGTTCTCATGTGCAGTTAAGCAGGGTTATGTCTAAAAAAGTTCAAGCCTGAAGTGCATGTGTGAAAACAGCTAAATTTATTAAATCTGGACAGACTTTGATGTAAGCTGCAACTTGACTGCTTGGTAAAGACGGCAACTCTGGAGACATCAAAGACCGAATGAAACTACTTGGTGTAATGTGACAGAGGCCACTTTTCATCTTCCTGTCATGTTCATGTTTTTTCTTTTCTTTTTTTCTGCTACTGCACATACATGTGATTGTTTGGCTCTCTTGAGTGCTTTGAGTGCTCAGCTAGAGTAGAAAAGTGCTGTATAAGTACCAGTCCATTTACCATTTAATGTCTATTAGCCAGTTCACATGCTTATTACCTTTTTGATTAAAGCATTGCAGACCAGTGCAGGACAACTCTTTTGGGTTCACTAAAGCAGAACTGTTATTTTTGGTTTTCAAGTGTCTTTCCAGTATATGAATGTTGGGGAATGCAGTTCTAAATGCAGTTATTTAGCAGCTTAACCATGGATATAGCTAAAACTTATATTACAAAGCTCCCATTACTTAACACAGGCTCATCACAACTTTATTTTCACAGAGATCAAGGTCCCGGTAAATTTAAATTGACAGATCCAAAGAATCAAAGTGATTCATCCGTACATCAAACAACCTTTTTCCTTGGCCGACACTCTTGAGCCAGGATGTTGATGGATTTGTCTGCTATTGTCATGATATAGAGGTTTTTTTTAGCTGAAAAACAGGTGGTCCAACAAGCTTGACAGGAGGACTATCAATTAGCTAATCAGCGCCATCGCCAGGCTAACATAGGCCAAGTGTTGCCAAGTGTTCAAGTTCACTATATTTTAGTGATTGGTTAGGATAATTAGTCTCCTAATATGATGCATGCAGATTTGTTGGCCACACATATATGATGTGAATCTCTCATTCTACCACATCCTAAAGGTGCTCGTTGGGATTCAGATCTGGTGACTGTGGAGGCCAGTGAGTACAGTGAATCAAAGAAACCAGTGTGAGATGATTGAGTAGATCGGCAGTTTCTGATCTACTAGGAACTTGTCTGGCACCAATAGCCATGCCATGTTTCAAGTCTCTTAAATAATCTTTCTTACACACTGAGAAGTGGCTGATGAGTATATGTTGTAAGGTTATGTTATATTTATATTTATCTGTATCCATATACTTATTTCTAAAAGATGTGTCTCACACAAGGTAAGAGTTGTAAGTTTTGCAAATCTCTCTTAAATACAGATACAAATATAAATATAAATAAAAATGAAATTGATAAAGCCACAGTAGGGCTAGAAGATAACTCTGTATATGACAGAAGGATATATCAATGCTGGCAGTGTTTTTAGCCTCACAGCTGACTGAATGTCTTCTTAACTGAGCAAGTTCTAACAAACACTGCCTGTCATCATTAACAGGACGTCTGTATAAGACAAAACTGTATGTATTTCTATTCTACATGTGTAAATCTGTCCTGGTGATGCATTTATTATAATGTATCTGCCAGTGTAAGGTAAAAAAAATCAAGAGGAAGATAAACTTATTCTACATGTCATATTTTTTCCTGAGAATCCTTCTTTCCATCACCTTCATGGGGCTTAAAATTCTTGTGTTACTAAAAACAAAATACAGGATGAAGTAAACAAAATCACTTATCTTTCTCTTCATCTTCCACTTGACACTGTGATGCCAGTAAATAATTTTTCTGTTAGTCTATAATTATACTCGACTGCCATAATCACATAATTAAACACTCGCACATTGCGAATTGATTGTCAAGCTGTGGATGGAGTGGGAAAGAGAAATGCTCTTTCGAATGAAATGTCATGCACAGAATGTATGCCTGATTATTATATTCAGATGGGCTTTGTAGCTGTGTACTGACTGTGGTTTTCTGAAATTTTCGTCCTTTTAATTACAGTGCCCTCATCGAAGTTGTCATTTGTATGTATTTGTCTATCCACTGAGTTGCGCAAGGGCTAGTGTTACTCCCACGTTAAGTTTTTAAAGCTATAACTTGTTAAAACTTATACGTTCGGCATGTTGTTTTCTAAAAAAAAATAAATAAATGAACCCCTCTAGGTTTAGTAATAACCAATGTAGCCTTTGTTATTGTACATTTGCTTCAGTCACCTATTGAAAAAAAAATTGAAAAGTTGTACCGTACACCACATCCGCTGACATTTTCATAAACTCAGTGTTGGGAAGTTTACTTTTAAAATGTATTCCACTACAGATTACAGAATACATGACCCAAAATGTATTTTGTAACGTATTCCGTTACGTTACTCAATGAGAGTAACGTATTCTGAATACTTTGGATTACTTGATATATTATCATGGTTTTTACAACTACATGAATGTACAGGGTGGGCCATTTATATGGATACACCGTGATAACATGGGAATGGTTGGTGATATTAAAGTCCTGTTTGTGGCACATTAGTATATGTGAGGGGGCAAACTCCTCAAGATGGGTGGTGACCATGGTGGCCATTTAGAAGTCGGCCATCTTGGATACAACTTTTGTTTTTTCAATAGGAAGAGGGCCATGTGGCACATCAAACTTATTGGTAATGTCACAAGAAAAACAATGGTGTGCTTGGTTTCAATGTAACTTTATTCTTTCATGAGTTATTTACAAGTTTCTGACCACTTATAAAATGTGTTGAACGTGCTGCCCATTGTGTTGGATTGTCAATGCAACCCTCTTCTCCCACTCTTCACACACTGATAGCAACACCGCAGGAGAAATGCCAGCACAGGCATCCAGTATCCGTAGTTTCAGGTGCTGCACATCTCGTATCTTCACACAATAGACAATTGCCTTCAGATGACCCCAAAGATAAAAGTCTAAGGGGGTCAGATCGGGAGACCTTGGGGGCCATTCAACTGGC
>VUQG01006788.1:2805-15289 GCA_015106755.1 Etia nguti | reverse complement strand
CTCCCTGAGCCTGGTTCTGCCGGAGGTTTCTTCCTGTTAAAAGGGAGTTTTTCCTTCCCACTGTCGCCAAAGTGCTTGCTCATAGGGGGTCATATGATTGTTGGGTTTTCTCTGTATCTATTATTGTACGATCTACTACACAATATAAAGCGCCTTGAGGCGACTGTTGTTGTGATTTGGCGCTATATAAATAAAATTGAATAGAATTGAATTGAATTCAATGAGAGTATTCCGTCACTGTAGAGTCCAACGCTGCTCAGTCATTTAGCACTAGAGTGCTAAATGACTGAGCTCTTTAACTTGTCTGTAAGGCTGAGCTCAAAAACTCTTCGGACGAAGCTCATTTCTGCTGTTTGTCTCCTCAGTCTTAGTTTTTCAGTCACCAGCCACAGCTCGTAGCCACAGGTGAGGGCAGGAATATAGATTGACTAGTAAATCAATAGCTTCACCTTCAAGCCCTCTCTTCACCACAAACTGGTATACCATCTACATCACTGCAGATGATGCATCAATCCATCATGAAAACCAAACTGAGATACTCAAACTCCCCCACAATATGGAACAACTCCTCACCTTAGAGTGGGCAATCCACTCTTAACACGATGGAGGTGTTAAGGGTGGTTTTCAGATCAAAGTCATTAAAAAATCTTGGAAAATTGTTGTAGTTTAAAGCAAGCACTTTGACATTCAGTAAAGATCTTTAATCAAGCGTGAACCCACAGATTTAATTGATTTGCCAAGCCCCAAATGAAATGTAAAGTGCCAGAACAAGCAGGCAAATTAGTCCTGCAGAGACTTGGTTCTGTCATCATTTGAACTCATTAAAGGCAGGAAAAAAAGTAAAACTTCAACAGTCAAGCTTATAATGTAAGTTTTTATTAAATAGGGTAAGTGACAAAAATCAACAGATTATAAATTCCAAATTAAATGAAAAAGATTCTGCAGACAAACAGGCGAAGCTCGGCACGGTATCATTCATATACAACAGTGAACACCTGATTTTTTAGTTTCAGAGTATAAAACGTTTCGCTGCGGTGCTGCTTGATTGCTCGTGCAGTCCAGAAAACACCGAGGAGGAAATCCAGGGGAAAAGTGAGGAAACAACCTCCAAATCAAACAGAGTCATCACAAACTTCCTCTTTCTCAGGATTTCTGATCAGAGAGAAATGTTGAGCAAACTGAAAGAAAACTCAGCTTCTTTATAACACGGAACACACTGAACACCTTTCACATGACCCTAACACCAATCAACATTAAGTCCTGAAATTATGTGAGTAAATTAGATTATTGACATTTATGGCAGAGTTTAGTGGATACTTAAAGTAATTGTAAGATCCAGTATTATAATTGACAGCATGCTGGTCACAGTCTTGTTTCTCTTGTATTTAATTTGGAGATCTGAATGGCTTGTGTTTTGTGTGTCCAGTGGATACAGGAGATGTTGTTCATTTCCATTAGTTAGGCATTTTGTTTTTATTGGTCCCTTTGATGGCGCCTTTTTCTACATGATAACTACACCAGAATTAGGAGTGTAGCTAAAGCCCAGCAGAAACTTCCATGTGTGCAGGAGAAGCAGCTGGTTGTGTTGGCTGAAGGTGGTGCTGTCAGGAGGCTGCTGCTACAAACTCTCTGCTGCGTGTTTGAGTGAAAATAAAAATGGCGACTCTAACACTCATAGAAAAGTATTTTACTGCATTCCTAACCTGTAAAAAATGAGCTACATCTATTCTCTTAATGGTTTCTATCAATAACAGAACGTTTTATCCAGATAGTGGGAATTCTGGGTAACCATAAAAAAAAAGATCTTCCACAGTTGATCAGATGGTTTATGGTGTGTGTTGGTTTGGGACACATGTTACAGTCTGCATACTGGAGTTACTGTCTGAGACAATTCTAGGTCATATCTTGACTTATGACATCATATTGTTGGAGCTTAGATGTTGTTTTTTCCTGTAGCATATATTACTGGAACCTGATTTAACCTCTTGACATCCTCCAGGTGACCAGTGAAGCCCTTGGAATTATGGCTGCACTTTAGCCACATGCTAAATGTGGATAGTTGTTACCTTTCAAATCAACAGTGTTAAAAGCACGTTGGCCTTTCAGTTCTTCTGTTATAATAGTTCCATTTGGATATGACACATAGGTGGAAATTCTGTATAAAGGGGTAGACCCGAACTCAAAATGGATTACTGGTGACCTGCTGGATATTAAGAGGGTAAAATTTATATTTGAGTATATTAAAAGACTGAAAGGGGGTGGGGGGTGGGTATTTTAAACCAAAGGTAAAACATTGGGGAAAAAAACACTCAAAAATGTTATGTGTTTCAAACCAGGCAAGGTTTAGTATAAATCTACCAGAAAACATATTTTCAATGAGTGCGCTTACATGGATATGTAGTGTCCTGCTATTAATGATATGGAAGCTATGATAATACGAGCATCCTGGTTACTGCATATTGTTCAAGCTAGTGATATCTGACATTTCAGTAACTGATCAGCTTAAATTACACCGTTGACCAATTTGCTGCAGGTGGGGTTTTTGACAGTAAGGGAGTCTGGAAATTGCTTTGGAAGTTCAGGTTAATGATTGTTCATGGACATTTTTAGGCAGCAAACAGAACATGCTAAAAACTTGCCATGTTTGCATCGTTGTCAGGCACTTGAAAAAACTCAAATGCCTCCTTTCGATGTGGAATCCTCACCTTGTCGCTAAGGCTGAGGCCAGCTACCCTTCATAAAAAGCTTATTTCTACTGCCTGTACCTGCTCTGCTACCCAGAGCTTGCGACTTCTTTATATTTTTTCTGGAACAGTAAATGAATGCAAGTAAATTCCTGTGACAGTGCGGCGCATCATTAGTGCTGCTGTAACTTGAAATCAGGACTTCCTTCACTGGTAGCAGGAAAGAGAAATTATCATTCTTAGAGCAAAGTGGAAAATTGAAGAAGTTATGTATGATGAGGTTTGTTAGTGTTGCCTTCACAGCAGAAAAAAACTTTTTAATAAGCTTGAAATAATTTGCTAACCGATTAATCCTGCTTCATATTGATGCCGCTCCAGCTTCAGGAATCAGGATGCATGGTTTATACATACAAACCCAAAAGCAGGACACTTAAACATAACCAGTAAACTTATCTCCACATAAACACGCTCACAATTTCAAAGCATATGACACATCAGTCTGTATTCCTAAACTGCATTAATATGAATATAACTCTGGGGGCAGATCACAGATCAGAGCATTATCAGCTGTTTCTTCAGCAAGTGTTCCTGAAAAAGGTCTTCATGCTCAAACTTCTCAGCCCTCTCCGATCTGGACATGGTGTTCTGTGTGAATGTGACGAAGCACAAAGGAAGAGGAGGACTGGAGTGAAGGGCAAGAAGAGGTTTAAAAAAGTTATCCCCCCCAACCAAAACACTGCTCAACCCCCTCTGCTGCTTCAGTTTAAGACAGCGCTCATAGAAAAAGTAATTCCAGTTCATTTTGTTAGAGTTTGTTCAGCCCCGCTGCTTGCTTTGATTTCTCTCAGGTGTTTTGTTCAGTTGCTCTCTGTTCAGAGTTCTGCAGTATTCAGTCATTCGTGGTGAACACGAACACTTCTCCAAATCCCTCTTAATCTTTTTCTTTTCTCTTCTGAATTCAACACTTTTTCCATTCATCCATTTTTATGGTCCCCCCTCCCCTTACCACCTGACATTTCATCCTTATTCTTCTTTTACACCTCCCTTTTTCTCTTTACCTTGTACCTTCTCTTTCTCTCCTCACCAACAGATTGACAAACAGGTAGATGGATAGAAGCGTCTTGTCCAATAAGGAGTCTTGGTTAGGATCACATGCCTGTGGAGGACAGTCCCAGGCCGGCTGCTTTGCTCATGCAGGGTAAACCCTGAGCTCCGGCTTTTGGGAAATCATGGGCCACCACACGGCCATTCTCGCCTCCGAGTCCTGATGGTCCAACTCCTAACCCGCCGGCAACCGCTCCTCCTCCTGCCACCGCTATCCCACCAAGGCTGGTGCTCATCATGGCGGCATCAATAAGCTCCTGCAAGATGGGGAAAGATGAAACAAAATTCAGTTAACCACACAGACTGACACAAAGACAAGTCTTCATTAAATTCAGTTTAAATAGTTAAATAGTTTGACAAAGAGGAAAAATATTTCAAAACTCTTTCATTTAGCAGATGAAAATCCTTCTAATTGTTTCAAAAGTGAGTTTTTTCTCTTGACCCGTGTTTCCATTTAAAAGCATCAGTATTACCTTTTTAAGGTCAGAATTAATCAGCCACATTTCAAGTGAATTTACCTTGGATATCCATAATGTAGATATTTTTATTTCCATCCATAACCAGATGGCAACAAAATCTGTTTGGATTTTACCCACAAATTCTTCAGGTCTATATTGTTTCTTTTATTTATTCATTTTTCATATTTCCTATGTTGAAAACTTTCTTTTTTGCCAGTGTACTTTCCAGACTCTTCGGTCTATGTGAAAGATGTTTGTTCTGCACAAATCAAGAAGAGGTGATGTTCATGCTCCCAGCATGAATAACCTAATAACAACCACCAAATATCAGCTTAGAAATGTATTCTACTAATCACTTACCTTGATTAATTTGATTAATGGAGGGATATTCTTTTTGTTTTTGGTTTCCACATTCACAAACACATAGTGGAAACCTGGTGGATGCTGAGGAAGTTCATGAGGTATCAATAATAAATGTGGGGTTTTTTGTCTTTAAAATTGTGTTTTAACAAATTAACACCGGTAAACATTGCCTAGCGGAAGAAGATGGATGGATGAAGTATTACCTCCTAGCAGCAGATATTTACAATCTTCCACTGAACATACACTAGATGGCTTTTCCACGGAGGTTCTTTAGTTTCTTTATTCCTCGGATTTCTAGTTTGATTTATAGACGTTCATTGAGCTGAAGTCAGAAATAATGACGCACTTTGGATATGTTAATATTGTTCACGAAGTTATGACTCTGAGAAGTAAGACTTTTGGCATAAACTACAGCGATCTGGTTGAAGGCTCCTAATCGCCTCCATGAGTTGTTTCACAGCTGCACATCCAGTTTTTGGATAAATGATGTTTTCCTCTCGAATGAGTATGTACGGCAATACACTGTGTGTGTGTGTGTGTGTGTAAAAGAGTCATCACCAAAAGCAATCAGAGTAGAAGTTGTTTTTCAATAGCAGAATGAAGCTCTTTCCCTCAGCCTCACCTCTCAGTAAAACTAATGATGTGGATCCAGAGTTAATATCCTGCATCGGGCCTCTGAGGCTCCCACACTCCCTCGCTGTTTGCTGCAGAGCGCCGACAGTCGTCAGGCAGATTGGTACGAATAAATCCTGGATTTATTCACTTACTGAAGCAGCTTCAGCACTTACAACGCCTTGGAGCGAGCGTCTTTACGTCTGAACGCCAGACACCGAGTACCCTGAGCATTTCCCCTCATCTCTCTGCATCTCCCGCCCATCCTTTTGACTTTGATAGAGGGTTTTATTACGATAGCAGCTCTACATATGATGTCAACAACACAACAGCATCTGTCCCTGCAGAGTCAGACCATCACCGTTGTGGCCTGCAGATATTAACAAGCACCTGTTAAACCATCGTGAAGTAGATCAGAGATTTTTGTGTCCGGAATATGAAAATTTCTCCTTCAGACACTGTGGCCTCAATGACAGCCCTGTTAAAGCTAAAACTGAATTTTAAGCATCACTTGTCGATTTGGCCAGTTTTTAAGTACAAAAAGTAAGACTGTTGATAAGTAAAAGAGATTATAGGAATACAGGGGAATTTTCATGTAGAGACTCAATTCAAAATAAGCTGGAATGTGAAGAAAAGTAATAAAGACACTGAGTTATAGGTAGAAAAACTTAAAGCTGGTGTTAAACAGGTAGAAAGTTTCAAACAGATGAATGCAGGTTGGAATATAAATGGGTTAAAACTAGAGTAAAGAAGCAGGAGAATCACCAAAGTTATTACAGTTCTGCTTAAGGAGGCCATTAAAGTGGCAAGTTTCATGGCAATTCATCCAGAATTTTAAATATTTTTCTAAAACATTATGATTATAAATCAGATGGTGGCACAAAAGGAAAAATCAGTGTTCAAAAGTAGAAAGGATTCCTTCTCCGGAGACCATGAACTTTTCTTATCTAATGCACAGTTGTTGTTATGACATCTTAACTGTCATGAAGTGAAGGTACAACCTTGACCGGACATGCATGTCTTTGGACTGTAGCAGGAAGCTCGAATACCTTGAGAAAACTCTTGCAGCAACAGGGAGAACATGCAAACTCCAGGAGACTAAGATTCATCTATCCCAGGAAGATTAATCCTGATGTGTTTGGTGATCAGACTTTTCCTCTAGCAGGTACAGTTCCACTTCTATGTGACAAATTCGCATCAAGGTTTGCACAGACGTTACTCATGAAGAATGAAGAACTTTAGTGATCCTCTGCCAACATCAGGCCAACTTGGTTTGGATGAATTGTGGGAAATTTTCTTTTTGACCTAGTTTTTCCTTTGAGAATTTATTAATAATGCTACACAAATTTCTGTTAGAGCAGAAACAGTGAGGCCACATTTTTCTTTTTTAAATTTTCTGTAAAATGATCTTTGAGTTTTCATGTGTTAACAGTTAAACTGAAAGAAAAAATCTCATGTGTCCTCATTAGGACAGGAAGTTGTGTCAGCGTGTGAGCATGGAGCATAAGGTTTATATTGATCATATGCAATTAAGCCACAAAGCATCTCAGGCCACTTAATGCAAAAGTAATGCAACAAATTACTTTCTCCGTGTAATAAATAACAAGTAACGTGTAATCCATTTCTTTTCTTGAATAAACATCCCAACACGTGGCAGATATTTGGAGGGATTAGACAACACAAAGTGTCATGTATGGATTGAACACGATCAGTATCTGTGCTTCCAGCACGTTCTCATCCCTCGGGTATTAATTAATGCAGTTTTGTAAAAGTCGCTGTCGTGTCTCTGTTGAGCACAGGGTGTCCTTTGGTTTCTGTGCCTTGACACAGTAGGTGATGATATCAGTGCGAGGGGTCTGTCCTCAAATCTCATCATTAGTGAGTGTATGGGTTATTGTTGTGAGCTGTGTAACCCAAGCCACAATCTTCTCGTAAACCTAACTGCAGTTTTCAGAAACCTGAAAACTAAAACTACTTCACAGCACCTAAATTTAACCGCTACTTTTTGAAATATAAATAAATAAACCTAACCAAGTACTTCTTAAGACCTCCTGTAAACCTAACCTTTTGAGTCCTTAGGCCTAACTAGACCTAACTAGTCCTGACCTTTGACACATATACCCCCAACCATTCAAACCACAATCTCTTCATCAAGCTCATCAGGGGCAGGGATAGCTCAGTAGGTAGAGTGGTGGCCCCATGATCGGAAGGTTGGGGGTTCGAATCCACTGAACGTGTGCTCCACTGCAGTATGTAGGAACAGTACCCTCAGGTACCCCTGAGCAAGGTACTGTTCCTACATACTGCTCCCCGGGCGCCCAGTGAATGGGTTAAATGCAAAGAGGAATTTCCCCAAGGGGATTAATAAAGTATATACATTATTATTATCAAGTCCTTCAGTCTAACAAAGTTCTGTTCAGCATTTAAACCTAACGCCGAACTTTTCAGTGTTTAAACCTAATCAATCTTTTGAGCACATAAACCTGACCAAGAAGTTTTGAGTTCTTAGAAATAAACAACAAGTGAAACTTAAAGTAAAATGTGACACAGACTCTTCAGACCTCTAACATGAGACCGTTATCTCTCAGTATCAGCTAATGTCACAATGACAAAGAACGTCTCACAGCTAAGAAAAAGCTATTACGTTATGTGCTGGGGTAAGAAAGTGCTGGTGCCTTAGATGATGGTCAATCTGATCGCAACTTGGCACCAAAGTTGTGTTGGAACACAAAGACACATGCAAACAACCTTAAATTGAAAGAAATGCTAAAGCTGCAAAACCAGAACAACTTCACAATCCAAATGTTTAGTGAAGTTAAAAACCTTTGCTTCAGTGTTACGGGAGACTATGATGCAATATTAACAGCCTAGTTTCAATAATGTATCAGAAGAGAATGTATTATGGATATTCCTTTATTGATTATCAGTCCCGTGTGTGCTGTCGTGCTCCTCTACATGAATTCCTCTGCAGCAGGTAACCATAGTGTAACCCTGCTCCGTATGTGCCCCCATCTGCTCTTACTGATGAAATCTTGGCCACATGTTGTGTCACCGCTGCAGAGTTTTTTAAGTCCTCCCTTTGTGCTCAGACACACATGTGAAGGGAATACAAAGTCCAGTGGAGAGAAGACCTAATACACTGGTGCCTCTGCTGTGGAAAAACGGCTCTAATGACTTGTTTGTTCCTTCTGAGCAGCCCGTCAAAGTCTCAGTATAAACCAGCACAGTCAGTAATGAGGCGACCACAGTTTCATCACATACGGACGCCGGCGATAAAGAGGAGCTCGAGACCCGAGTGGCAGATGAGCAGAGTTCAGTTGATGTACTTTGAAATGGCAGAAGTGTTTTTGCTCCTGCCCTGTGGCTCCATGCAGAAAAGGGCAGCAGCTCATGCACGTGATTAAAAATAAAACTGCACCCATGAAGGAACGAACTTTGAGTTCTCTGGTGTAACAGAGACATGCACTAAAATTATGTTTATCTAGGCTTAAAACATCCACTTAGCTGGAACCAAGGTTATATATTACCTGCAGAGATATTGTACTACAAAACAAACTAGCACAAAATATACAGGAAATGTCTGTAATTTTGGTCACATTTGAGACTGCGATGTTTTTACAGTTCTAAAATCTATTAAATCTATTCAGAAATTCTGAAACCATGATAATTAACCCTATTATTATAGACAGAAAACTGAAACTGCCACAGAAACCATTAAGTACTGCACTGATAATATTCAGATATACCTACTCAGTAATCTCTTGCATATGTTGTTAGGACAATATTACAACTTGACTTATGCATAAAAAATAAAACTGGTAATTGATCCCATCTGTCTCCATCACCTTCATTCACCAATATTCCTCTGTATCTCAGGTTGTTGGTGTTGCTTCTGTGAGAACTTCAGTGTTATTTTTTTATGCTTCTTATCTTAAATTTGCAAATCAAATCTGTTGTCAAAGCCAGCTTTGTTTTAAAAAACAACCTTGAGAAGGTTATCCGTGCTTTTATCACGTTCAGAATGAATTACTGCATTTCTTATGTGGACTGACATCGCTGACAACTCGAGCACTTTCAAAATGCGAGAGTCCTGACTGACACACGCAAACAAGCAAATGAGTACACATCACCCATCCTGGCTGCAAAATTCCAACACTTTTTTGCTCCAAAGTGCTAATCACACTTGTTTTGTGTACCATGCTACTCATTTAGATCACATCACCAGCAGCTATTAGTCATTTAAACCACCACATTGTATTTAACATATAAATTTCAAGCTGAAGTTCAGAAATGATCTGGAGGGGAACAACCTCCCCTCCAGGTCATATCTACCTCTGTAACAGTTAAAAAATCCCACTAAGTGCACAAGTGCACGAAACAAGGTCCGTAAAAACATGGACGAGTGAGTTTGGTGTAGACGAACTAAACTGGCCTGCACAGAGTCCTGACCTCAACCTGACAGAACACCTTTGGGATGAATTAGAGCAGAGACTGCGAACCAGACCTTCTCATCCAACATCAGTGCCTGACCTCACAAATGTGCTTCTGGAAGAATGATCAGAAATTTTCATAAACACATTGCTAAACTTTCTTGAAAGCCTTCGTAGAAGAGTTGAAACTAATATAGTTGCAAATCTTTAACCATATGAATAAAAGTGGGATGTCACTAAAGTTCATATGCAAGTGAAGGCAGACGAGCACTGCAGATGGATACTTTTGGCAATATAGTGTATGTTCATGCTTGCCAGGATAGACCAACTGCTGACAGCCATGTAATACACATTTGTGCTTCATTTGGATCAAAATAAGCTAAAAAAAGTACTGCAACATCAGATATGTGCTATAAAACATTTAGAGTAATTTAAGAGATACAGGCTCAGTTCTCAATGTGTTTAAAAGCAAAAATCGCAGAGTTGTTTTTTTGTGTTTTCCCCGGCTCCTGTGTGCATTACCTTTTCTCCTTTCTCACCTTCATCCTTCTTGACTCAATCCGAGACTTGTAGCAGAACTCGACCAGAGCCACCAGCATGGCCAGGCCCAGCCCACCAATCAGGATGTAGAAAACTCCAGCTACATTGCTCAGACTGAGCGCGCTCGTTTTGTCCTATCAGCACAGAGAAGTGAGGTTAGACACAACCAATCGGGTGCACAGAAGCATGACATCACTATGGTTTGAATCCAACTGTAAGCAAAAGGACAAAATTATTTTAAAAAGGTCTAAAGTTGTATAAAATCCCAAAGCTGAATACAAGTTTCTAACTAAGAAGACCATTATTCAGCATTCAAAAGCTGTGATATTCAGACAAATGGAAATCTAAATCCCCTCAGAGAACGTCTGAGATCTCTCAAATTTGTTTTTTAAATTTATAAATGAAGTATTGCCTAACTGATAATATTGTAGTTTCCATACACAACATAAAACCTAATTGGTGACACCTGCCAGGAAAGTAGTTTTAACTGTGTTTTGATGATTCAACCATCTAGTCCTTAGCCCAATATTGTCTGATGTGTAAATGTATTTAAATGTCCAAATATATCTGACCTTTCTACTTAATACCCCTACTGAACAGGGCAAAGACCTCGCTAATGCTCCACTTCTCATGGAAAAATTACCCTCCATTGCCTCAATCACAGCCTTTGGCCATCCACACCTATTGATCTGTCACATGCAGCTTCATGCACAAAAATGCAAACAGAATGAGGAAAAAAATTTATAAAAAAGCTCTTATACTTTTGTCAATTCAGAGGTTATTCATCATATCTGTGCTGGTCTTCACGGTCATACACGTGTCATTTATGAAAAATAGTTTTATATCACAATCCTTCAAAACATTTCTTAGTTGGTGAGCTCTTGTTTTTTGCACGTTCTTTCCTCACACACATCGCTTGGTTTTTGGTGGGTGTGGCTTTTTCATCCAATAGCATGCAGCCTGTTAGAAAAAAAGAAGTAGGAAATAGTGGGTGTGGCCTCCCTTCAACAATAGGAAGTGCTGTGAGCCTATCAGTGGGATTTCCTCTCCACACTGTCATGTTAACCTCAAACAATCAGCTTCTGGGAAATCCTATCAAAAGACACTTAAAAAGTCAGACTTCTTAAAAAAAACGTAATCTGAATTTGAATGTAATAGCTGATGTAAAAGTATTGTTCATGCACGCTTTATAGTTGTTAACCAGTTAGCTAAGACATCATGTGAATGATAGTAGAAATCAGTTTGTTAACAGAGATCTTTTAATGAAATACACTGATTAGATACCAGGTAGGTTAAATTTTCTTTTAAGAATTGATTCTGAGAATAAACAGTCACAGGTAATTTTTAAAAACGTCCCTATCGTAACCGTTGTATTTACAAGTGTTTTACAGACTGCATAAATAAGAACAACAGCCTTTATAGGGACTTGTACATAATCTATTGTCCTATATAGTGGTGTTAAAGTATAGTAGTATAATATGTTACTGAGAAAACCCAGCAGCTGAGCTCAGTGAGCTGTGAAGCATGGTCACTGCCATTATTGACAAAGTGTAAACATTAAAATGTTACACAGCAAGTCAGATAAAACTCCAGAATTAATCATTTCACATTAAACTTTTGGAAAACTTGAGGGGATTTTGTTTTTTTTACATAATATGAAAGACTTCCAAATGCAGCTTCTGATATGAATGGCTTCAATAAAGAGATGACAAAGATCAATTTTAGTAAATTAATCTCTATTAGTGGACACATCTTATCGTCTCTGTATATTTGTGTTACACGAAGTTCTCTCTACACTAAGCTAGTCCAATGGAAGGTGCAGATACACCAATCATTGGCATGTCTCTCAGTGCTGCACTTTCAGTCTGACATTAAAAGTGTCTTTTCTCGACAGACTGATGAACGTTTTTCCCCCATTTGTTAGTCACGGTCTGTTACTCAGCGAGTTCAGAGGAAACAGGAGGTACATGACAGATTGGAGACAAAAACATCAGCATTTGTGTGTGGGAAGGAAAGGGGAGGGGGGAGGAGGGAGAGGGGGGAGGGTGGGTGGGGGTAAAGCTGTGGTCAGATGCTTCAATTTAATCAAAGTTGCTCAGCAGCCATAAACAGAGAGAGAGAGAGAGAGAGAGAGAGAGAGAGAGAGAGAGAGAGAGAGAGAGAGAGAGAGAGAGAGACAGAGAGAGAGAGAGAGAGAGAGAGAGAGAGAGAGAGAGAGAGAGAGAGAGAGACAGAGACAGAGACAGAGAGACAGAGACAGAGACAGAGAGAGAGAGACAGAGACAGAGAGAGA
>VUQG01006776.1:14188-44404 GCA_015106755.1 Etia nguti | reverse complement strand
CCCATCAAATATCGGATTGATTTTAAGATTTTATTGCTTACATTCAAAATCGTAAATAATATTGCACCTTGCTATTTAATTGAACTCCTCAGCCTGTATACTCCTAGGAGAGCACTTCGATCATCGGGTTAAATGCTCTTGGTGCAACCTAGGTCCCGGCTGAAAACCAGAGGTGATCGTGCCTTTGCCATTGCTGCACCTAACCTCTGGAACAGTCTTCCAGCTGATATTCGCGTGTCGGAATCTATTCAATCTTATAAAACAAGATTGAAAACCTATTTATTTGATCTTGCATTTTCGGTTAGTTAGTGATTTTATCAGTTGTACACTTTGTACTTTTATTGCATTTACATGTAATTTTAACCTATAATATTGTGTCACTGGGATTTTCCAGTTGAGATTTGTGTGTTGAATTTATCTAACTTTTACACTAGGAGTGAAATATTTGTTTTAACATAGTACTCCCGGGTTAATTAGTGCTTTGTTTCATCTGGAAGTGTATTTGTACTCTACTGTCGCACCCATATGTAATTAATTTTATTTCATATTTTTTACTATTGAGAAGCACTTTGGTGTACCTCTGGTCTTTAAATGTGCTATATAAATAAAGTTGTATTGTATTGTATTGTAGTGCGTTTAAAACAGACAACAGTTGATGTCAGCTTGTCCTCTCCCAAGAACCCTCAATCTCTACATGCAATTTCAAATTGAGAAATGGGCACTGGCACCAGAGGTGAGGCTGAATGAACAGGCACCCCCCTGGATGCCATTCAGTGTGCCAACCACCAAGTCCCTATATGTAAGTGCCATGAGAGTCTAAGTAATAAGAGTGTCTAAGTTGTGGAATAAAAATGACACACCTGCACCCAAGGCCCTGCATGTGTGGTGGTGTGATGGAACTGGAGGAAGAAAGCAATTAGGGATGGGAAGGAAAGGATGTTTATTTTCACTGTATTGTGAAAATACAGTTAAAACAACTAACATTTTACATTTAAAATACAGTTCAAACGTATGCCCTCCTTGACATTTTAAGGGGCATATGTGTGTGTGTGTGTGTGTGTGTGTGTGTGTGTGTGTGTGTGTGTGTGTCTGTGTGTGTGTGTGTGTGTGTGTGTGTGTCGGGGGGGGGGCGTAATCATAAATCCAGCCATGAATGACACCCTGCATCAGCATGCTGTGGACATTATTCCTCACATTATGTTTGCAGTATGCTTCTGAACCACAAACAAGGAAGTGCTCAAGTTTCTTAGAATGGGTGGGCTGGTGATGCAAATGATTAAGGTGGTGCTACTGAGATGTATAAAAACTGAAGCCCCCAGAGCCAAGTGTTATTTTTTCCTGTTCAGGTAGAATTTAATAACAGCCTGCTGCACTTGACTTGATGTCTACTCATGTCCAGTCTCCAATCCTCTTTTGGTAAGAACTTTTTATATGTACATTAATTTATTTTATTTATTTTTTTTTTTTAAAGAAACAAGCTTAGTTTTTATACAACAACACTTTTCTACTCACATTCACTAGCCAGACATGAACTTCCAAACATGCTGGCATCATCTGGGTTCTGTGAGCATGCATATCTTGCATACGTAATGCGCATGGTAAAACAGAGCACTGTGTTTAATAATTTATCCTTAAATAAACATTAACATTAATTCCACCTTCAGAGCATTTCATTCACTGAAGTCATCTTCACCACCTGCTGTTCCAGACGACTGACTTGTGCTTGAACACCTGCAGTTTAACCAACCACTCATCAGTTAAGCAAAAAACATGGTAAGTGTCGTCACTGGGAAACGTTTAAATTGTAAGATTCTAATATTATAATTAACTTTAGCAAGAATGCTGTAATTTTGTGACCACACCTGTTATCAATATTAGTGCTAACACAGCTTTAACATATATGAAGACAATATTTAGCTGTAACCGCTAAGATTATTGATTGTGGTCAGTCATTTCCTCATGTATAGTTCAATGTATGGGTAAAAGTTGTGAATTCCTGGTGCCTTTAGGTAAAGCTCATAAACACAGCAATCTAAATTCCAAAACCCATGAAAGTTATTCAAAAGGTTTTTTTGTTGTTAAATGTGTTGTTAATAAATAGCTAAACTAATACATAACATATGAACTGCTACACAGGTATATTCATATATTTCTAAGATCAAAGTTCTTTCCAGCAAACGCCACAATATTATAATAATATTGTGACGTTTGCCATAATATCTTCTTGAAAGAACAAAAGGATGCATTCACAAGGTTAAGTTGTACTTATTAGGCATGTCATACACATTATAATATGCAATCATATGTATGTACATGGCTATACAGTAAATCTGTTACACATTTCCACAATATTATTGTTCAGCATGTCCTCCAGTGCCTCTCTGATAGGTTTCCAGTTATACAATGCAGCAAAAATGAGACTGGATTTGATATAGAATTTTTGGAAGCTGTTATATTGATGGGATCTTATCCTTCAATCATTTAAAAGGCTACATCAAAAGGAATTAGAAATTATCGACTGGTGTGTTTATATTAATAAAGAAAAAATGTTAGTAATATTTTTAAATGATGACTGGAGTTTGCTAGATGCACCTCAGAGCACGATGAATTCCTTACTTACTTAAATACTTGAACCATAAATAGTGATGTAGATCCGCAAATCATTTTTCAGAGTGATAGTGGGACCAAAGTGCAGATGGCATAACGGTGGTCAATGCTGAGACTTTACAGACACAGCTATTCTCCAATAACCTGCAGTCTTTACACTGAGGACACACAAACATTAACCCGACTGGACCACCACAGTATCAAAATGTGAGGTACATTGATTTTGGCGTCATAGTCACACTGTTTGGTTTAATATTTGATTTTCAAACAGAGTAATTATGGGTCCAGCAGAGATGTGTGCAGGCATGAGAATAATGATCTGGTCCTGTTCCTCTCTGCTGTTTCATGATTAGCTGAGTTTAATTTTGCTCCTCTAAATTCTTAATCTGGAAAATGTTCCTGTTTTTTCTTCTCCAGGAAACAATGCGGATTCTGTTTGCCTGTTTGCTGCTTGTGCTGCTCTTTGCAACTGGACTCTCAAAACCAGCCAATCTTCAAACCAAACCAATTGTGAAGCAGCAGAATGAAACCCCTTATGAAAAGTTTAGACGACAGCATGTAGATGCCAAGATGAGTGTGAAAAAATGTGATGCAGAAATAAAAAGTAAGCAGATCTATAATGTTGACAACACTTGTAAGGATGCTAACACGTTCATCCTTAGTGATGACGAACAGGTCAAAGCCATTTGTAATGGTCAAGGAAGATATGATCCCAGGAGTGGCATGACAGAGAGTACAGCCAAGTTTCGTATTGTTATATGTGAACTAAAGAATAACGGCGCCAGGAAACCCAAATGTCAGTATAAAGGCAGATTTCTCACTAACAGAATAGTTGTGGTCAAATGTGGAGGATTACCTGTGCACTATGATCATGACATAATGACCTTTGAACACAATAACACAACTATAGGAAAAGTCCCCATGCACTCTACTTCTGTACCCACATATATACATTTCTGAGATAGCGTGTCCAGCATGTCTACATTTTTTTTTCTCTTTTTGCTTTATTTACCAATTGCAGCTGTAATTTTACTGTATGATTAGATGCCACTATGCACCCTTCTCATATACTTTATTAAAAAACAAATGTAATTAAAAAAAAATCAAACCAATATGCTGCCTCTGAGAATTTACTTTATCTAATAATGTCCTTATGTTTTTATTTTGATTTGATGGTTATGATTAAGATCCAAGTTTTTAAAGTATTAAAAACTGAACTAACACTAACAAAAAGAAAAATATCACAGGTGACGTATATGAGACAGGCTTGCTTGTCAGCACATCCTGGATGCATTCAATGCTTACTGACTTACAGTGTATGATAACAGCAGCCTTGAGGCGACTGTTGTGATTTGGCGCTATATAAATAAAATTGAATTGAATTGAATTAAAACACTAGACTTAATTGCTGTGACCCTGTTTACCACCTCTAAATACTGGAGAGAACACAAGGCCACTAAGGGATGCAACACATTTGGCATCAGGTCTACCAGTGGGTTTAAAAACTAAAGCTGGCCCGATGAAAAGAGCTATTTGTGGAAAATCATTCACATACAGCACGTCATATTCTCAAGAACAGATCATCTGTACATGGGATTTTCAGTAAGTCGCTAGGTGTTGCATGTAAGTTAGATTCGGGCTTATGGCCCATCATCGACATCTGTTAATAAATTAAAGTTCAAATGTCCTCCTGCTGCTGAAACATGTGTAGCTTTGTCATCCTGAAGTCTCACTGAACTGAACCTCGATGGAGTTTCAAATATCGTTTCATAACAGTGATTTATCAAAAGCTTTCCTACTCGAATTTGTTTGTATTTTTTGAACAAATTTAGAATTCCCTCTAACCAAAATACAACGTGGCTGCCTTAGGAGATAGAACACAGGTCTTTAAAATTACTACTACCTCCACCAATAATAAATCTATTAACATTGGCTTTCCGTATTATTTACAGTTTTCCAAATTCTCACAATTACAATAAAAATGGACATAAAGAAAACAAAACATTAAATGTAAAGGTGTAGGCTTTAACCTCCATCCATCCCCCAGCAACTTCCTGGAGAATCTGGATTTTTTTCCTTTCTTTTTGTCATTACAGTGAGTTTCTCACATGGGGCTGAGAGTGTTAGTATCCGGTCTGGCTGGTTTGTTTGTCAGTTGGGTGCTAGACTTTTTGACCAACAGGTCACAATGCGTGAAGGTGAATAGAGTACTTTCTGATGTGCTCTCCTCTTCTACTGGATCTCCCCAGGGTTGCTGTCTCTCACCCCCTTCTGTTCATTCTGTATACAAATGAGTGTTGCAGTAATTTCACTAACAGATACATCCTGAAGTTTGCTGATGACACAGTGATCACCAGTCATCTTGTGGGGGACGAGTCAGGCCATGGGTATGTCGCAGAAGATTTTGTGGCTTGGTGTGATGAGTCCTTCCTTTCATTAAATGTGTTAAAAACAAAAGACATGATTATTGATTTTAGGAAGTCTTCTTATAGCTCATCACCTACTACCATTAAAGCTGCTGATATTGAGATTGTGGAGAGTTAAAAGTATTTAGGGGTTGTTCCTGACCACAAACTGTGTTTTGACCCTCATGCTGATGCCACTACCAAAAAGGTTCAGCAAAGAAGTTCTTTTTAAGGAAAATCAGATGTTTTAATGTCTCATCTGAAATCTTGTCCTTGTTTTACAGAAGTATTATTGAATCTGTTATTTCTTTCTGTATCACTGCTTGGTTTTGTAACGTGACTCTGAAGAACAAGAATCGGTTGGGACTTCTGCTAAAAACTGCCAGCAAAATCTCAGGACGTTGGCAAGACGGGCTTTTGGCCAGGCATGTGCTGAGGAAGGCTCATTTTATTGTTAATTGTTTTAACCATCCACTTCACAGTGAGTTTGACTTGTTTCCCTCTGGCCGTCGTTTTAGAGTACCTGCGAGGAAGACCAAAAGACTCCAGGTTTCTTTTATCCCTACTTCAACCCATCTTCTTAATGGGAAATAACTGTCTTGTGGCTTTTTATTTATTTTATTGTTATTTTTTCAATTTTTTTTATTTATTTATTCTTATTGTTGCCCTTGCTGCTAAACTAATTTCCCCTTGTGGGACAATAAAGTTTTGAATTGAACTGAACTGAATTGAAAGTGTGCCAAGAGAATATCTCCCACACCATTACACACTGGCCGCAGCCTGAACAGCTGATAAAAACATGATGGATTCATGCAGTCTTTATTACAAATTCCAATCTTCTATTGACCAATTTTGGTGAGCCTGTGAATTGTAACTTTGGTTTCCCGTTCTTAGCTGGTAGCAGTGACACCCATTGTTCTCTCTTGGTACTGTAAACCATCTGCTTCAGGTTATGTTTAGAGATCTTGTTCTGCATACCTTAGTTGTAACGAGTGGTTATCTTGACCCACAACAGATTTTGACCCAGAGAGCTGGCCCTCACTGAAGATTTTCTCTTTTTCTGACTGTTCACTGTAAACCCTAGAGATGGTTGTGTGGGAAAGTAGATCAGTACTTTCTGAAATACTCAAACAGCTGGTGTTAGACCAACAACCAGTCATTTAAAACACGTCTGCAAGTTGTCTTGATCATGTCTGCATGCCTACAGTAACTGCACTGAATTGCTGCCATGTAATTGGCTGATTAGATATTTAAGTTGATTGACAAGCAGGCCACTGATTATAATTCGCTCAGTTCTGCGTTGAGAACATCTGGAGCCAAACAGACAGCTTCACCTTTTCTGCAGCATTTTTAAGGAACGCTTTGAGTCCAAGTCGCCCATCCTTCTATGAATAATGAAACCATTTATTCTCCGTTATGTCAGCTTTGCCTTCAACATCCTGTGTTTGCAGATAATTTGTCTTCTACACAAAATTCTTTAAAAGTGAATCCTCATAACTTGCCCAAACCCAGCTCAAGTTTGAATTAGACCAGCCCATCTGCCACCAACAGTGCTCAAAGTCACTTAAATCACCTTTCTTCATCATTCTGATGCTCGATTTCAACATCAGCAGGCTGTCTTGGCCATGTCTACTTGCCTAAAGTAGTCTCAGTTGCTCCATGCGATTGGCTGGTTAGATATTTGCATTGCTGGGGTGTTGACCCCATTTTAACCCACTAACAATGGCTTGTATACTTAAATGTATTTTTTAGGTCAAATGAACATGTCACGTGAAAAAAATGACTTATTAATCTTTATTTAACAACAGATTTCTGGATAATAATCCCTGATAATATGCTGACATTACTTTGGCTCCCCCACTACAATGGAAAACACTGAGTTATTTACTTTATTACAAGCAATATAGAGGAAAGACATATAGAAGAAAAAGTGCACAGAGAAAAGAGATGCTCATTGTAATGTTACAGCTCCTTTAAGCAAACAGATTTTTTGTGTGCATATTTTAATGATCTCACCAGTCAGGCTGCTTTAGATGCATAAAATATCAGGGTGCCAGAAAGGTCCTTGAAAAGTTTCACTGCAAATCCAACTGGAGAACTTGCAAAGTGTGTTAATTTAATTTATAAAGCACAGAGGAGCCCAATGGGAGGACAGGCTTTAACTGCTGAGTGGCTCTTTTTTTTAAAACACAGATGAGTGGCCTGTTTTCAGTTCTCATTACCACATTTAGAATAAAACCTATATTTTACACTATACAGATTACTAGTTACCTGAACAGTTAAGCTTGTCATATATGTGGATGAGATTTACAGCAAGATAACAGATTTGTTTCAATAGTGAGACACTGAAGGTCCTACATGGTCAAGACAATCAGTCACCACGGATTAAAGAGTCCAATAAATGTAAACTGTTTACTGACTGCTTTTGCTTGCAGACAGAAACTGTAGGCGGTGCAAAACCTTGCAATGTCTTGCAGTACTTCATTTGAAATGGAAACTTTTCTGGGGCTGTGCAACGGGAAAAAATCCAAAATTCAACAAAACCAGTAGTGTTTAAGCTTTATGTCAGCCCAAAGCCAGCTGACCACAGTTAGTCACGCACTGACTTGTGGGTGTTAATATTAATGCTCACAGCACAAGGGTTTATCCTTTTATTCTCTCTGCTCATATCACATGAATAACATCAACATCTTTTTTGGGGGGGGGCCCAGCCAGAGGCACAGCACGCCATACTGTGCGTGGACTTTAACATATCAGGAAAATCTTTTGAAACGCGCAGGGGGAGGGCGAAAACTCAGCGGCTACCACCAGCAAACACCGGGAAGTGATTGCCTCTATTGTCCTGAGTGGTTTGGCCAGGTTTGGTGTACTCAGAACTACTCAGTGTTTTCAAGAGCTTGAAGTAATTTTACAAATACCTGGAAGAAAAAAAAGGTGTGGATTTGTGTGTAAAAGAAGGAGAGAGTATGACTGTCTGAATACTCCATTAGAGAGGAGTTACGGTCATCCTGGCCTTTCATGATACCCTCTCTCTGACGACCTGCCCTCGGGTTGTGTGTGTAAGAGTATGTGTGTTCCTGAATCTGTGAGAGTGTGCGATGGAGACTTTGTGTATCTGCGCGTGTGTGTGTTTCAGAGGGAGCCAGATGGCTGCCGGCTGACTTAGCAGCAAGAATGAAAGGAAATCATATGTGACAGTTGTGCTTATCTTTCCATTAATGTACGTCACTGATTATCAGGCACTAACGGAGAGTGCCTGATACGAATAATTCCCCTTTCCATTTACACACATGCACATCTGCACACATAAAACACATGCGTTTTTAGAGCTTTTGGGGTTTGATCCCCTTTATGAATAATGAATATGAATAATAGTTCTCTAAAACCAGGAGTGGATGTGCAGCAGGAAGAAGAGCTTGCTGTCCACTTTTTCCTTCTTTTTCACATTTCATTTAATTCTCTTGGCAAAACAATGAACCCCAGGGTGCTGGGACCTTATATGATGTTCCTTTGCCATCAGTGTGGAAGACTGTGTGTGACGACCAGTGTTTGTTTTCTGCTTTTTGCTTTCTCATTTTCAGCTCCCTACATCTGATACAGTGGGGGAAATAATTATTTGATCCATTGCAAAAAAACTACAAAAGGATTTAGAGAGTTTCTGTAAAGAGGAGTGAGCCAAAATCCCGCCTGAGTGTGCAAAACTAGTGACTAGCTACAGGAAACATCTTACTGTTGTGCTTGCCAACACAGGTTTCTCCACCAAGCACTAAGTCATGTTTTGCTTGGAGATCAAATACTTATTTCACTCACTGACATGTAAAAACATTTATAACTTTTATGTCATTGTTTTTTTTCCTGGATTTTTTTCTTGATATTCTGTCTCTCTTTATTACAATTAAGCTATCATAAGAATTGGAGAAAGTTCATTTCACCCACTGTAAAGGAAATTACTTCACTTGCTCGGGAGCCTATTTACTTTAAACTGTTTTTCTTCCAGGATGGCTCTCTACCCTCCCAGAAGGCGGGTGCATTTCATGGCACCAAACTTGATTTTCATTTACTTTGGTAAGATTGTGTTGAAGTTATTTCAAGCTTAAATCACATGTAGTTTAAAGGTTAGCACCTAGTTTTCTTTAATTAATCTTTTTTAGATTATCATTAATAAACTGGCTTAGTAAAAATTGCTGCTGTTTGGCTCTCCCTTCCTTCGTATGTCCTGAAGGAGTCGAGCAGAACAACTGGTAAAAAGAGAGCCAAACTGTAAAATCACTGCAGAAAAGTGGCATGAGACAGCTATAGCCACTTAAGATGGCTGGCTGGACTATGACAGGACCTTGGTGGATCCTTGGCTGATTCTCGGCTGGTCCTTGGCATAATGAGATTCGCTGTCAATAACTTTGTCAGTGCAGCCAGAAGTGGTAACACCCCTAAGCAGGAAGGGAAAAACAGTAGTAATGTCTTGTGTTTCCCCCAGATGTATGTGTGCTAATTTCATGCTAATTTATTAATTTCTGTTTATTGCTGCTGTAAATATAATGAATCCTAATTAATCTGATTAGAAATCATTCAAACGGTACACATTATATTCACCCCATGTGGTCACGATGGTCTTCAATTTGCATGCACATTTAGTGCTTTTCTAAATTAGCACTTTATCCAGAACACCTGCTACCATCTACTGAGGACTGAGACTTAACTAGGCATCTAAGTGCCCGACAACATCTCGGTAGCAATAGCAGGACTTTTCAACCTGAGAACCATTCCACCTTCTACTTGTTTAAATGTATTTGTTAATATTATATACCTATTATGATACTTTATGAATAATTAACAGACCTCATATGTTTACCAGACCAGAGATTAAGGGACATTACTTGAGACTTCCAGCATTTTCATTAAAAAAACAAAATTAAACTAATAAGTAAAGAAAGAGAAAACAAAGACATAAAGAAAATCAATTTACTAATAAGTACAATGATTTTTGACTGGTGGGTTCTGTTATCGTAATTCATAATCCCTTTAAACTGCATGCATGCAGAGTTTGTGAGCTTTTCAAGCTTGTTGCTTCATCTCTGCTAAGTCGATGTCAACTTATAAATATGGTTTCAAAGACGGGTAGGAAATATCCACCTAACAAAATAAGCTAGTAGGAAATACTGTTAGCTGTGTAAATGTGGTTAAAGGTAGAGTGGCTCACAGACTTGCATGCCTTGCCAAAAGATGCACTTACAGTAAGCGAGTGCACCCTCGCCCTGGGGAGCGTTGCAGTAGACGTGTGGATTCTGAACTCATCTTGCTCGCTATATTATCGCTGGTCAAGTTACTGCTCAGTGCAGGTCAAAACAACCCTCTGGCCACCAGGAAAAGGCTCAGAGCTCCCGACTGCTCCTAATCACCATTTTCTTCTTCTTTCGTCTTCCTTTCCAGTAGAACATAAACAATCAGTTTCAGTAAGCTTCACTGAGCTTTATCCCTGCACCTCAAGCACTCTGCTACCACCAGTGGGTCAAAAGTGGAGGTGTATTGGTGCGGATAAATTTCAAACTATATGTCCAGTTTTCAAACATGACTTCACTGCAAACTGGACATCATCTCACACCATATTTGATCATAGACTGTGTTGATTTTGAGACCAAGCTTCATAAAAGTTATGATACAGATTTTTGAACTTTGATAGTTAAATTCATTTGCCAATTAAAATCAACTGCAGAGCTTCCAAACAGGAAGTGAGGTCATATTTTATTAACTCTGTGACATTTTTATTACATTTAATTGTTGATGTGTTTACTGCAAATAAAAAATATGTCAGGTAGTATGGTCGGAGGTCCCAAAGCCCACACCTCATGTCTACATATCTGATCTAACCATAGTTTAAAAAAAAATAAATAAAAATTAACCAATATTTACTAAAACTTGCACAAATGATCAGTTTTTCACATTATGGTGGCATTTTAACAGTGCCCTGCTAAACTGCTTTGACCCTTCGCTGTTTCAATTAACTATACAGATTCAGTATGGCGAGATTCAACTGAAAGTAAGAAAGCACGGAAATCAGTTTCAATCAATTTAATAAATTGCCTAGTAATTACAGTAGACAGCTCATCTAACTAAGCTATGGAAATTTTGTAGTCATGTGGCTACTAACCGTGTGACTTTAACATTTTAGCCATTTTTTACGTGTGACAGTCGAGAAAGTGAATAAGGCCCCAGTCACACAGGCCTAGAGAGCAATCCAAGACTATCTGACATACACTGGTTGTGAGGAAAAATAAGTATTCTCAAATCGATGGGTTAGCACTTGCTGTAGGTTGACTTGTCTGCAAACACTCGCCAGCTGCTCTCCGAGCTGTAGTGAACGTGTGAAGACTGCGACACAAACTGGAAATGGAAACTGTTAAAAGTAAAAGCTGCACCCTTTGGAACTTGTTAGCTTGTAGCTGAGGCACAACTTTAACTTGCTAGAGCTCAACTAATAGTTAGCAAGTGTTTGCAGACAAGTCATTATCTTCCACACAGACTACAGGTAATGTGCTGGCAAACAAAGTAATCACATAGAGGTTTATGGTGCCCTCAGCGACCTATTTCACCTAGCAACAACCAGCAGCCACTCACCAACCAACTGGGAAATGCACATTTTTCCCTCGCAACCAGAGATTGTACCACTTTCACGATGACTATCCGGTCTTTAAATCTGAAGTCATTAGCCGTGCCCAGGTCCAAACTCTGCCTCAGGTGCCAAAGTCAAACAAACACTGTGGCATCACTGAGAGTTACAAACTCTCTAAATTCTTTCATCTTTAATAAAATTTTCAGTGTAGCTGCTCTACCAGGTGTAACAATTAAGTTTAACATCCAGGCATCCACGAAAACAGAATTTATAAAGTTTAATGAGTTTGAAGTTAGCAGGGAGTTAGCTCGCTAGTTTCCATCTAGGGATTAATGAAAAATTAAAACGTACAGCTCTGCTATCACTTCTGACATAAATGAAGACAGAAAACTAAACAGCAGTGACCTTTGTAAAGTTACTGAAGTTGGGCTAACTGCTATATAATGATGTGCTAGCTACACAGCTATGGTTAGCATAATATAAACACATTAGCACAGTGAAGCTGGAGGATGAACACTAACTTTTTTCCACTCAATAAAAGTTAAGATGAGAATTCTCGACGGTTGGGGACAAATGCAATCGCATGGCAGGAAAAATATGCTGTAAACGACCAAACTTCAGTCAGGAGAACAACTGAGATAATTCATCCACAATACCATTACATGCTTGTTGAGATTAAATAGAACAATATACAAAGTATTAAAACGTGTTAAAAACACAATAATAAACGCAGAGTAGTTTGGACCCGGAAGCAGGGTTCATACGCCATCACTTAACAACGGGATATGTCAGTGACTGAATGATGTCACATGAGAAACCTCCATAAGGAGCGTGCATTTTAACCTGACACACAGCTCAGTCATTTTACTGCTGATTCTCACTTTGTGTAAGAATCATAAATACTACATAAACACTAGAAAAAAAAAAGATAAGCTGTTCAGTGTCATCTGTACTTTACATTTCGCTTAGTCTCAAGTATCATCAGTGTCAAGTAATAAAAGTAGGGATTTTTTTTCCTTCTATGTAAAGTGACATGCATAAGCACACAACACAAACAGTCAGGCACTAGACTCACACAGATGGTGGAATTTTTTGTAAAAGTCTGATATGTTTTTCTACAGCTTAGAGGCAGCTCGTTGTGTCACACAGCAACATACAGCAGTGGGGCATATGTGCTCGCACACGCAGCCAAAACAGGCAGAGTGAAACGAATAATAGAGTTGGAAGAGAGCGGGGTGAGGGTAGTGATTTGCAAAAGGGAGCGAAATGAGGAAAGAAAAGAGGATTATGCTATAACATTAAAAGTTCTGTGCACATTTAAAAAAACACTGGCTGTGAAGTTTGGAAATTCATAATGAAATGGAGTGTAAGTGTGTTAATGTGTGTGTGTGTGTGGATGTGTGTAATCAATCAATCTGTGTCATTTTCAGTCTCTATAAATTGTATTTTTGATGCCACCCCCACCCCCACTCCCTTTTACTGTGTCCAGAGTTGATCCCTTTTCCCAAAGAGCTTATATAATTCAGACAGCATAACCCAGGACTACGCACACACACATACACACAAGCACGCACACAGGAGAAGGCCCCATGGCTACATCATCAGCACACTCTCTCTATTTTTTCTTTAGTTCCCTGAACAGCGCCCATGCTGCTTTGTGCTCAGCGGGGTGATTCTAACTGCAGACATATGATGCATGAAGGCCGCCCTCGTATGTGCGGTGTCTGTGTTTTATTTTTCAGCACAGCCAGTGTTACAGTGTTGTCAGTAAGTATAAGCGGGTGTCCATGAACGGCCATACAGATTGAGAAAGGTGGAAACGGACAGGGCTATCTGCTTTTACACTCTGCGTGCGTCATTTTCTAAGGCAGAAAATGTATGAATGGGCAGGAGTTTCTAAATCACAATTTTGTTGTAATCAGTTTTTCCTACATCTGGGTCACATTCTCATTTGCCAAACCGCTTTGAAGTCGACGGTGACATCCTGAACCACGAAGAGCAATCACTGTGCTTCCCTCTGCGTCTAAGTTACACAGCTTAAATTGCAAAACACAGTTATTTTTATCCAGATGTTCCACACGCATAAAACCTCTTAAATTCAAGAAGAGTTGTTGAATCACAATATTGATTTATGATACTATACCTGATAAGATAAGATAAGACTTTATTCATCTCATAATGGGAACATTTATATGCATATTTGTCACCTTGTTTGTGGTCTTTTCATGTTCTCCCTGTATCTGTGGGTGACTCTGGGTGCTCTGGCTTCCTCCCACAAAGACATGTAGTTAATTAGTGATTCTAAATTAGCCATAGGTGTGAATGTGAGGCTGGTGAATAGTTGTCTGACTTTCTATGTTAGTCCTGTGACAGACTGGTGACCTGTCCTCTCACAACTGGGATAGGTTCCACCCCCCCCGGCCCTGAGTTGTATAAGCAGAAGAAAATGGATGGATCTAATATCACAGAATGCTGTGTGAAGCCGTGCTTCCAAATGCAAACATTAGTCTGTGGGTGAATTTAATATGATTTATATGTTTTGATAAGGGTCCAAAGGCAGCACAATTATTTTATATTGAAACTACTTACTGTAGTTATGATTTTATTACTATCAGAATAAGTAATGTATTTTCTACATATCTGTCTGAAAGAAAATTCAGCTTTAAGTGGTAATTATCTTGAAAAAAACAAAACAAAAACAGAACGTTTGATATTAAAATGCAGCATCTGAACGCAGTTTTTGCTCACAATATGCGTTTGTTGCTGTCACAAGACAGTTGCTGTCTTGTGGTGGCGAAGGCCAAAGAGGGGATGAAGCCATCAGTAAACAAACACAATGCTGTACTGTGTCGTTTTTGTGCTCGGGGAAGCAGAAAAGGAAGGGAAAATAGAGGGGAAATAACAAGAGGAGGAAAAGAAGACGCATGTTTAAAGGGATACGCTTTATTTCTGCCACTGTATCACCACAGAAATGTGTTTGCTGGCATACAGATGACGCCACTACTGCCTTTACACTAAATTACAGTGACATCATCTGCCCTGTAGTGCTCTGCGTGTGTGTGTTTGTGTGTGTGTGGGTGTGTGGGTGTGTGCATGCGTGTGTGTTTTCATCAAGTCAATCAGGCTTAATTAAACTGTACAGTGATTAACAGGCAAATTCCTCAGTCTGTCGGCCCGTGCACATCCTGTTTCACCCTCGTAAATTCAAACAGACACGCACACGCACACACACACATATGCAATGACAAGTAGTGTACTAGCCAAGAGCATCTTTAGAGTGACTAATCTACTATTAGTACTTGTCTCCCAGGCTCTCCCTTCCACCTCCTCCTCCTCTTTCCCCCCCCTTCCTCCTGTAGTCCTTCCATCCATCTCACCACTCCCTCACTGTTACTATGCTCCTTTGCCTCCTTGATCCATGTCACCTCAAGGGGTTTCTTGGATGTCAGTGTGTTCAGTTTTTTTTTTTTTTCAATAGCACTGGTGATAAGAAAATAAGAAAATCACTGAGTATTTTGCTTTGCTTCTTTTCTACACAGCATCTGGCACTTTTATCCCGTCCTCCATCTGTCGTCTTTTATTCGGTGCCATTTTTTTTTCTTGGACTTTTTGGACTTCCATTGTACCATTTCACTTTGTCATTTTCCCCTTTCTTTTCTCTTGTTGCAGTTTCTTTTAAATCGTTCTCATCCGCCTCTCTACATTGCATCATCTACTATCTTTTTTTTTTATATGGCTCTATATTTCTGTGCTATTCTCCTTTTCTTTCAGCTTTAATTTAGACTCTTCTTCCCTCCAGCCTGCCTCCTTCCCCATCACCACCTCCAGCACCCCCTGAGTCCTTCCATGGTGATTGTATCTGTGAGATAAGCTGAGTGTCAGACATGAAATGTTCTCCAATTTCTCTGTGTCTGCTACTGGTGTGAAATGGGCAGAGTAAAAGATAAAGTCAAAGACGGATGATGTGGCTGTAGGAACAGGCAGGTGGAAGATGAAGACAGATGTGAGATTTGACCTGACTGTATCGTTAAAATAAGATAAACCACATTAATTAAAGGTTAATCCATCATTTGTTATACATATGTTAACTTTAATTAGGTTTGAGCTGGTGGCCATTTGTGCCTGCTTTACCAAAGACCGAGAAAAATTTGAGGCCTGTCGAGAAATGTTTCGCATTTTCGTGAAATCCAATACGGCTCAATATACATATGAAGAAAACAGCCTCACTGCCTGGCTCACAAATACCCAGCAAACACACATGATCCACTGATGATCCAGACCTTGTGTCCTTGGACAGAAGGACTCATCATATTACTGTCATTAATGTATATCCTTGCTTTTATATACAGCTGAATATGACTGACACTTTATTGGGTTGTGAAATATTTTTATGAATGCAGGATAGACTACTGTAGTGATGTGTGCTGCATTTAGAGCTTCAGGTCCCCTGGACTATCGCAGTGAGCCGTACAGATGTCAGGACATCTGTCACGTAGGAAATGTTTGCTGAGTATTAATGTGTCACCAGTGAGAGGCACAGCATACAATGTTTTATTGGTGTAATATTTCTCTGTTCTTTCCTTCAGGCTTTTCCTTCTCTGAATGAGCTTGACTCCACCAGTGGACTCCACAACGGCCTCCATAAAGCTGTAAAACGGAAATGGAAATGAAAAAGCATGTCAAATTGACAAATTTGTTTAGGAAGGTTCTGAACTGAGGTCAACAAAGCGAGATCTGATTGGATTCAATAAATATTAAGAAAAGGTGCTTCTGTTCATCCTTTATCGCCTCCTTTAGCAGATAATCTGGAGCTTTCTGTATATAAAGGAAAGGGGAGCGATGGACCACCTGACTGTTCATGAAAAATCCTGCCAAACGTGCCAATTGTTGAAATGTTAATTATAAGTGCATGTACAATGTAGACTTACAATTCAGTCCATAATTTGTTGGGCAAAGACACTTTTTTTTTGTTGTAGTTTTGCCTCTGTACCACACCACAATAGATTTTAAATCCAGCAATAAGGATGTGACTGAAGATCAGACCTTAACAGGGATTTAACAGCAATTTCACATGAACTGTTTTTATACACAGCTCCTCATTTTGAGCAGCTCGGAATTAATGGAGAAAGAGAGAAACAGCTCTTTGCTCGAAGCATACCACATTTTTTGTTATGACCACATTGTTAGCGTTATGACATGGGCATGTGTGGCTGCCAATGAAACCAGGTCACGAATGTTTATTGATGGTGACTGCTGATAGAAGCAGCAGGATGACGTATACGGGGTAGATATTCTGGGATATTCTTCAATGGCCAAGTCAGTCACCTGATGTCAACCGAACAGAGCAGCTTTTTAGTTATTAAATACAAAATTGTCAGAGCATCTCAAAGGAGGAAACACAGCATCTGCTGATGTCCATGGGTCTTAGACTGCAGGCAGCTATGCAAAGGATTTTCATCCAAGCATTAAATACACTGTTTATTTTTAAATTTATGTCAGCATGTTCAATTAATTTTGAGCCTCTGAAAATCGAGGAGTGTGTCCAAACATGTCTGTAATCCTTAAACACATGGCTGCCCCTCCCTGAGCCTGGTTCTGCTGGAGGTTCCTTCCTGTTGTAAGGGAGTTTTTTCTTCCCACTGTTGCCAAGTCCTTGCTTATAGGGGCTTGTTTGATCATTGAGGTTTTCTCTGTATTATTTGAGGATCTTTACAATATAAAGCACCTTGAAGCAAATGTTGTGATGTGATAAATGCACTAAAACATTTTTTAGGCTTGGATCTCTAACAACCCCATGACACCTACATCACACATCTACTCCCTGCTTGCTGACGGTACTGTGATAAGTTTTTAAAACAATTAAATTCCATTTTATTTATGTAAACATCTGTCACGGTTTATTTTTTGGTTTTTTATACAGTTTCTGATTTATTTTACTTTTTAAGTTCAGGTGTTTCCTCCCTGTGTTATGTATGTGCCTTTGATGGTCCACACTCAGACTCACAGACTTTGAGTTCCCACCAAGTACGTGAGGGATTAGAGCCGCCCTATTGTCAAATTGTCAAGTGCATCAGAACTATCTGGAAGATATTTTGAACCATTTATGCACACTTTTCCACAAGTCCACGTTTCTACAGTTTGCCTGAGGGAACTACCCACAATTCATAGCAGTCTAGTGTCAAACATGTGGTTGCAGGGAAGCTTAGAAAAAAAAGATGAACACGCAAGCACACGAGGAGCAACCAACTGCAATATTTACATGTAATCAGAGCATATGCTTTATTACATACCTAGTTTATTCATTCATTCATATTTTTCTTGGCTAATTCTGATGTTTTAACAAAATCAAGTGAACTGATGATTATTAGGCAGTTAAAGCTGGTCCTCCCTGAAAGATACAATCATGGAAGATGTTCAACTCAGACAGTAGTCCTTCAGCTTCTTTGGCTGTGAAGAAAGTAAAACACGTAGATGCAAAAATGTCCCAAACCACAGCAGTAAACAACACGGTTTGGCACTCACACGGTAACATCACTGGATGTGTCACAAAGTGCTGTTCCATTCCTGCTCCTACCAGTTTGAGCCCTCGTGTACTCACACACTCAAACACTCCAGCAGCACACACAGGTAATATAGTTTAAGTCTGTGAGAGCTCAGTAACAAGGGTGGACTGGGACTGGGCCTATGCATGATTTTTGTTTTTCTCTCCGCCTTTATGACGCCTTTCCTTGTCCCGTGAGTTTTAATGTCTTAGGTAGTTAATTTTCTGAATCACCTTCCACTTTTTTTAACCTGATTTATTTATTTTATTTTATTTATTTTATTTTATTTAGGGTTTTTTGTTTTTTGTTTTTTTTTAATCTGTCTGTTCATCTCTTGTGTTCTGCATTCAGGCCCAACACTTTATACAATCTGGACTCGTCCCAGCAAACATCATCCACATGGTCCAAAGTGGTCATGGTGCAAAGCCAAGCACTGAACCACAGCTGGACTCATATTGATATTGTTTCCCGGTATGCAGAGGTCGCTTCAGAGCGTCTCTTACTAAATGAGAAATATAGATCAGATTATTGAAAAGAAGAAATTTAATGCATTTGTCTGTATTTTAATTTAATTTAGTTTTTTGTTTTGCTTTTTAAAAAGCAGCAAGTAATTTGATAAACAGAAGAAAATGGATAGATGGAGTGCTAAATGGAAGCGGTGCCAAAAACAGTAGAAGTTCCTATAGTAGCCACTTGAGAAACGTCAGTTTTAAAAAAGTTTGGTCTCATTTCTCATTCATGCTAACAATAAATTCATATTTAGATTTTAAGGTGAAAAGTTAGGGGTGATTGACAGGGGGATGCTGGGGCAGGCAGCTGTAGCCACATATGCGAGGCCTCACCTTCACACTAAAGGCGAACTTCTCTAATGTGTTTTTGTGATGGTGCATTTGGGTGCAGACCTGTGGCACGTCTGTGCTTTCGTGTCTGTGAGCATGTGTTTGTGGCACCTGTACAGTTCAAGGATGCAACTCGCAAACCAAGCTTCAGCCTAATAACTTAGTACTTGTTGTTGAAATACCCCTTACAAAAAAAGAAGTATATTACAAAAATTTGTGATAAATAAAAAGAAATAAATAAAAAGAAAGAGCGCTGCTAAACACTAACTTCGAGGTTTCATTTTTGTCAGTGGGTGGTTGTGTTTGCCATTTCCATTTTTTTGGATGAACGGTGGACTCCACACCCATTTATGAAGTTGGCCAAAAATAAGCAATTTGACCACTGGTGAGGAGCTTTAGTAGTACATTTCCGTACTGCTGTGTTTTGACTTGATCAAAGATCTGGTTGCTATGGTGAATGCTTGTCTCCCTCATTCTTTTTTTTAATGTCATAGTTGTGTTTAGGCTCTCTTAAATTTATTTTACAGGCTACAGGTGCCCAAGGAACAAGCAGAAAGTAAGCAGTCACAGGAAAAGCTGGCTGACAGGTCGACACTGTAGGTGAAAATGACCCAAAATAGCCTCTGTTCCAAATCTCTCTAAGTAATATTTGGTTGCCCGACATAACCCCTTTAGCCAGGCTGGGGCAGGACAGCTAGACAGTCGTTGCCTGATTGATTGCGAAGAAAAAGACAGAAGAAGAGAGTGGTTGCCATGGGGACAAGGAGAAGGGGTCCTTTTTTTTGTCTTCTTGGACTACCAGTAATTGGCGATAAACTTGAAGGGAGGGGCAGAAATCAGACGCAGCGAAGCACAACAGCTTTCGCCAGTATGAAGGAGTGCAGCAGGACTCAGAAAGCGTGTGTTTGTGTGATAAAAGTCAACACGAGCTCGCAAAAAGCCATAGAAAAAGAAGATTGAGTGGGCGTGCGCGCGTGTTTGCATTCATGGGAGTTTGTGTGTTTTTCAGTCAGGTGGAGGCGACTGGAGACAAGGTGTTAATGAAATGTATAAAAGGAAACTGTTGCATCCAGCTGAGAGACACTTCATGAGGCACTGCAGACCATCGAGCACACGAGTTCACTCCAACTCCATTTTCATTTGCAGTCGGCAGGAGGAAAACAGCACACGCGCACACACACACACACCTGGGAGCTAAAAACATCAAGTGAAGGTTTAAAGTGAGATGGGGAGAACTGCACATATTACTTTGTCTTTATGGCAGAAGTAGGAAATAACAGCGCCTCGTGTTTTATTATACTTTATGTTTTCCTTTAGAGCAGCAATAGCCTACATTTTTATAATACCGATGTGAAATGGTAATTTGAAAGCAATGTGAATGGGTCTCAAACAGAGAAGTGTAACTGGAGACTGCATGGAGCTATTATAAGACTTTCAGGTAAAAAACTCTGGGGTTTTTTATTTTTCACACGTAGGCCCCTTTTGATTAAACCAAAGTCAGTCCTATTAATGTGTTTTCACACTTGGTCGATCTCAGCTTTCTTCTCTGCTGGATTTCCTTCTCACAGTCAAAAAGTGCTGACAAATTGTTCAAAGTTTGTTTTGAGGGCTCGCTGAAAATTCACTTTACTGTATCCAAACTGGTCAGTGCAAAAAACAAGAGAGGAAAAACACAGCAAGGAACAAAAAACAATGAATAAAAGCACACCATCAGGCCACATTTTGATTGTGTTCATTAAATATAGACAATAGAAGATCAGAAAACATTTCCTGGTCTGATGAAACTTGATTTCAGCTGTGACCATTTAGAAGGTAAAAAACATGAAAGCCTGGGTCCATCCATTCTTGTATCAACAGATCGGGCTAGTGCGTGGGTGTCGGGGATATTTTCTTAGCACACTTTGGGCCCCTTGTACCAACTGAGCATCATTTAAACCAACAGCCCACCAATTGTTGTTGACCACGTCCATAACTTTATGACCACAGTGCACCCACAAAGCTCAAATCATCTCAAACTGGTTTCTTGAACATCATAATGAGTTTACTGTTCTCAGATGGTCTCCATAGTCTCAATCCAATAGATTCACATCATGGATGTGCAGCTGAAAAATCTGCAGCAGCGGTGTGATGCTATCATATCAACATGGACCAGAATCTCTGAGGAATGTTTCTGGCACCTTGTTTAAAGAGTTAAGGAGGTTCTGAAGGCAAAAGTACAAGCAAGGTGTACCTAATAAAGTGTCAGCTGAGTGATGGGTTTTTCACATATCCGTTTTATCATGGAGTCCACGTGTAACCTTACTAATGCTTTGTGTTTATGTCTGTTTATTCTATGACGTGATGCAGGATGTAAATCAGTCTGACCTTACCCCGGTACTTATTGTTGTGTCACTGACTCAGATCCACACAGGGTCTTTTTGTTGCATGTTTACCAGTGTGGTTGTTTTTTGGTTTTGGTTTTTTTCACCCTGTCGATTTCTGTTTACTTGTCATCGCAGCTACTGAAGGTTCCTTTAACTAGAAACATCATTGCAATATTATTAAAACTGGAGTAACTTCTAATAGAGTCTCATAGTTCAATCCAAATCAGAATTATGCATCTGGCCTCTGACCTAAAGAATATGATCAGTGATCTCCTGGGTTAATTATTTGATCCATTCAGCTCTCATCTAAATATAATTTGCCCCATTCTCTCTCATCTCCCCGGCTGCTGTTATCTCTTCACCGTGGCAAGTTAAGCACAATTTAGACAATTAAAAACACGGCAGAGGAGAGTCGTAACAGTTGTTGTTAAATGACTGTCCTTAGAGGTGATATAACACGTGACTCAGTTAAATTTTCCTCATAAATCCAAATCAAGTTCTGAGTGGATGGCAGATTTTCTTATCTCAGGAGGTTGCTGTTCTTCCCCTCTCACCTGTGCACATTTCTTCACACCTCTTCAGTATCCCTGACAGCTGCTTATATTAATGCGTGCTAATGAACTTCAGCACTAACAAGAGGAGACACATGCTGCTTCAGAAACACAAGAGCACGGCCTGCTGATACAAGTATAGCATTAAAAATAAATAAATAAATAAAAAATCCTTTTTATGGTTGCAGTGCAGCAGAGATCGACGGCTTTAACGCCATCAGCTCTTGCTGGACTGTTCTCTTGACAACAAAGCAGAAGAATCTGTATTTTTGAGGCTGAAGCGATTTCTGTGTGGAAGCACAAAGATCAAAGTGTATAAAGAATATGAGCTGATTTATTATATCCACAAAACTCGTCCTAAGCGGTAAAGTTTCACAGGGGTAAGCAGCCGGCTCTGGCACAGTGAGTGAATGAGTGAGAGCAGGGGGCCGTGTAATTACCAGAATCTGCGCTGATGCAGCGTGCAGCCAAACACTGCAGGTGACTGTAGAGAAAGTGAAATGAAGGACACCAAGAATGACAAATAAATTGTAGGTTAAAACTGAAGGCGGACCACAGATAACTTGATTAATTACATGATTAACGGCTGACTGTTGTGCTGGTTGCTTCTGAAGGGGACAGAAAGAAGAAAAATCAAGTAAAACGCTTATGCAGATACTCTTTGTGCAAGATTTGGATAGTGATTAAAACAGTGCAAACAGTCACCTGATCTCAGCCCAGCAGAGCATGCTTTTCTGTTACTGAAGACAAAACTAAAGGCAGAAAGACCCACAAACAGCAACTGATGGAGGCCGCAGAGCATCTGAAAGCAGGAAACATAGCATTACTGTAGGTGATGTTCATGAATGTTTGAGCCTCTGAAAATGTGGGACCATGTGTTAAAATCGCTGTAATTCCTAAATAGCTCCTGCAAACCTTTTGTTAAACTCCTGAAATTAGAGATGAAAATCTGCACTTCAATCACATTTTGATTGTATGAGTGAAAATCCACTGTGGTTGAACGCAGAAGACCTGACTGTACGGCCGAGAATTCACATGAAACTGGGTTTTGCATTTTCGTTTCTAGTCAAAATCAAACCCAAATTCCAGTTTTATGGACAAACGGATTCCACGAGTCACTTTTTGAAACACTGGGAACACGTGGAATAAGTTTTAAATGACAATCACAAATAATTGTGGTTAATATGGGGGGAGTGTGAAAAATCTGTAAGTAGTGAATGACAAGCCAAATGTGTCAGTCGTGATTCTGCTGATCATAATTACTGAAAATGGTGCGTAGCTTCATCCAAAACATTATGATTCTTGATTTATGTCTGCGTGGTTGTCTGAATCGGTTTTGGGGTTGGAGATATATTCTGATAAACAATCAGATAATGTACCTGTGAGCAATCATTAATTCTGCCATTGTGTACTCGAACCCACCACTGACTTTGTCTTCCGATGCAGTGGAGCACGCAGTGAAAACCAATTCAGGCTCCACTCACTCACGCTGTTCTTGTTGTTGTGTGCCCTGAGTGGAAATAAAGGAAACGCAGGTGGAAGTCCAGATTTCTGTGGGAGGCTGTTGTCCCTCCTATTGTTTGTCAAGTGAGGATTTCTATTTTTTTAGCGGGGATGGGGGGGTGGGGGCTGGAAGGAGGCATAAGGCTTAGAGGTGTCTTTTTCACTGCTGAATTCAAGTCAAACTTTCACCACGACGATCATTTTCCCCCCAGTACGCCAATGTAGGTAGAAATGTTCTTAATGACTCATGTGGTTAAATACAGGTCACACTGACTCACTGCACCATCTTGTGATGCAAACTGGGATTATAGAAGAGTACAGGCAGGCTCTAGTGCAATTTCAGCGGATATCTATTCAACATGAAATGACGTTTTTCACATAAAGGCACAACAGCTGTTTGTTCAAATTGTAAAGCACTGATTTGTACACAAAGTACCATTATCCTTACCCTTGTTTCCCATTCATGGCCTTTTTTTTTCTAAACATCTGTCTCCATCCTTCTGCTTTATGCAACTGCTGTCATGACCTATATAGTAAAGGCCATGCCACTGTGCGTGTTCTTGCCCGGTAGGCCTCTTGTGTGTGTTCGAGAATGGTTTGCTGAAGATCTCCTGTGTACATCCCTCGCAGGGCTCTCCGGTGTGTGTCTCGAGGTACAGGGTGACCCTGATGTGTCAGATCTGCTTAAAAGAGCGCAGTAGAGTGCTGGTGGACCACTGTGACTCAGTCCCTCTCTCTCACACACGCAGGAAACTTCCCCAGGGCCCTCCGTATGATCACTGTACCTCACACACCCACACAGCTGACATTTTTCCTCAAAGCTCATCAATAGTCTTCCGTTTTATGAGTGTAGCATGACACCGTTATAAAACCTGCAGGGCTCGCCAAAGTTTCTCTCCAAAGTGTATGTGCACATGTAAAGACCGGTGCATCTGCAGCCAAGCCCATGTTTTCACAGCCGTGTGTAAAGGCACAGAAGAATAGCAAGTAGATTAACACGAGGGCAAATCAGAGCTGGAGGACATCATCCTTCTGGAAGAAAGATTCCTTCCAGGAGTAAAAGGCCTATGCACGTTCCACAGGAAACAAACAACTAGCAGAATGTGTTTATTAGAGTTTTAGAGATGCAATAATTTGTAAAATGCACAGTAACAGAATACAAAAGGCAGGGACAAAGAAACACCATCTATAAACAGTATCTAACAGCCTCTGTTGGACTTTTGTTTTACAACTTTTAATTGTAATGATGTAAAAAGGATGAGAGGATGAGAAAAAAAGAAGTATCCACATTACTACATGTGAAACATTTAAAATAATCACCTGCATATTTTTTAACCCATCAATACTTCAGCTAAGTGTTCCAGAAATCACATAAAAGGGATTATTTTTGTGCCACCCAGGTGTGAGCGATTATTTATGGTTAGATCACACCTGTACCTGAAAGCTACAACTTATAAACAGGCTACCTTTAAACCTGAAAACTAAAATCTGACGATCAGCGTCAAGAACCTTTGTAAAAGTAAGTACACCCACTCCAAATCAATGTTGTAAAACAATAAACCACTAAGAAGTACAGAGTGAATACTTTGTATACAAAATGTTATTACACAGTTGAGTCTTCAGGACTCCTGCTGAGGTCAGAGGGCAGTTAATGGCACACTACTGTAAATACATATTCTTCACAGGTACTCAACTTCAAGGTGTTTACACATGTTGATGAAGATCATCACCAACTCGGGTTGAGAAAACACAGAATCAAAGCGTCCTCTGCTGTCAAAATAAATAAATCTTTACAATACGGGAATCCCACAGGTGAGTACATTAAAAGGAAGCGACGACGAGGAATTGCTCAGCGAAGCTGGTAAGGCAACTGTTGACAGATTAATTCTTTACATTAAATATATACAAGCTTGGACTCATGTAGAAGGAATGACGGAGCATCGTAAAGCACTTTGTTTCTTGTACCTACAGATTTTTCAGCACCACTTTTGTGCTCCTTTCTATAAAAAACACGATCCCACAGAGATTTTAAGATGTGCATAAAGAAGATAAAAAAGGGACTAACACATAATCTAAAACTTTATAAATACTGCTGGTTAATGTGCTGTATTCTGTAGCTCAGGATTTAAAAAAAGGATCTACAAAGAGGATGCAGCGCCTGTGAAGATGGAAAGAAAAGATAAAGGAAAAAAAGAGAAAAAAAATAATGCCTTTTTCAGCACGAGATTCTCCTTCTTTTACTCCCCGAAGGTCTTGATTTCATATCTCCATGTAAACGCACTCTATGCACAGTACTGCACATAGGCAGAAAAGTGGCAAAAAGCACAAAAAAAACCTCAGACTAAGGTTTTCCACAGCACCGGCCAGTGTCCCGTGGACTAACTTCATCCATCACCTGTCATTTTTCAGTCCAGTTTGGTCCCCTCGGAACAAACTCCAGAGAAAATCAGGTCACAGTCTCCTCTGATATCAACTTCACAAAGGCTACAATTACTTAATTTAAACTGCACACTGATCTGATGATTTGTTGAGCAAAGAGTACAGAAAGTAAGTGTAAAAATATGACTCGGCTACAAAATGAATGTCAAGCTTTTGTTCTCTACAACAAAAACCTGCTGAGCACGCTGTGCCGGTGTCTAGGATTATAGTATCTCATAAGTCTTTTGTGCTCCCCCCTCCCAAAAAAATAAAAAAAAAAAAAAAAAAAAAATATATATATATATATATATATATATATATATAAAAAGAAATAAAGGTTTGTCTCTTATGAGCCCAGTGGAAACAACAGGTGCAAATCAGTTTGGAATTGATTAAGGCCCTCTTCAGGGAAACTGTGGTCCGACAAACTGTTTCTCTTCATTCAGTTCATCTGTGCATGGAAAACGGTGTGATCCTGTGGTCCGTTGAATTTTTTTCATTCCAGCACGTATTCAAAGGAGCGAAAGGAGGTGGAAGGCCATTATTCGCATACAGTACAAGCGTTTTTCTCAGTGTCTGCCACTCGGGAATGATGAAGTCACTGGAATGTCTAGGGGACATCTGATGAGGCCGATGATCCAGCCTTGAAAGAGAATGTTCAGAAAGTCAGCATTTCATCAAAATAAAATAATAAAAAAAATATCACAAACATATCTTCTCATTCATAAACATCTGATAAGACTTGTAGCTTCATTTAGTGAAACTAACTTTCAGTGTTCTCCCTAAACCTAAAATTAGTTTCACAACATTTTTAAAAGTCCCCCAGGAGGTCAAGCTCAAAATTCTCATTCAGACCACGGACGTCTCGGAGCCATGGCAACCAGATATGAGGCTGCTCATGAGATGTGGACTCAATAAGCTACGGTCAAAAGTACATATAAACACGGATATGCAGCCTGACAGATGAACCGAGAGATCGGCTTAAACTGAGAGACAGCGGTTTAACTTTCACTCACACTTGATGATGTCTCGATTCTCAGAGTCAGAAAAGTCCAAATATAAGAAACAGAAGCAGGCTGTATCTCAGAAACTTGGCACAGAAAATACTCATAAGTAATTTAAACAATGAATGTATTATCAAAATTACAAGGTACAATCAAAAAAAAAAGAAAAGAAAAAAGTTCCACATTATGCTGATTATGCTATAATATCTGATATTATAGCATAATCAAACCACCTAGTAATGGACTACAATGGCGCATCTTTAGGAGTTTGCACCTATTACACCTTATTAAAGCATGCAATAGGTGCCATCTACTTTATCTCCACAAAACTGAATTATGCATGACAAATTATGACAAACAACATCACATTGCCTAGCAACCTAGATTTGCAACTGACGATACTGTAGCATCCCATGCACTAGTAAAAATATTAAGAAGTACTGAGAGACTCGAGCACAAACAACAAGTGAGATTGATCAAATGCACAGACTATTGAATGCACAGGAGACACACATTATAGAGTGACCAAAATTAATTTGCTACTAAAACAGAATTTGTGTGTGATAAAAAATAAATAATTACCCCGCCCCCCAAAAAACCTCATGTGTATAAAATGGTCCTACCTTCCTTACTGAGACCATTATCGAAAATCTTTAAGGAACTGAAAGATAAACATATTTTTGATGAACAACAAAACAGACAAAATTTTATTAACCTGAATTCAAATAGTGCCAAATGACAACAACAGTTGCCTCAAGGTGGTTTATATTGAAAGGTATAGACTCTACAATAATACAAATGGAAAAACTGTGGAGACGGAGGTAAAGGACTGCCAGAAAAGCCCATTTTACAGACAAACACACACACACGCGCGCGCTGACACACAATCTGTGTACCAGATTTACTCTTTCACTTCACATCGAAAATTGGACATATCGACATGCAGTGAATCTCTACTCAACTACTAACACACTCACACTCTCTCTCTCTCATCCTCTGTGGTCCTATCACCACAGCAATCACGCCTCTTCTCACACTCCAACATCATGTCGATACACTGAACAGGCAGGAATCAATAGAAAATATGTGGCAGGCAACAACACAGCAACCCTGAAATCAGGCTATTGCCGGTGGAAGTTACAGCAGGCTGAGATGAATTTTTATGTGATGCTGCAATCTGCAGCAAAATATTGAGCGGTTTGTGATAACAAGAAAAGAGCAGGACGAGACAACTGCATCATCAGACTGTCGACATTCTGTTCTGCACCAACGACTGAGCACAGGGCAGAGGGGTTTAGGATGGCTGCATGAACACAATATTGATGCTGCTAAGCAGGTCTGGTTCAGTGTCAGAGAGCTTAAAAATATAGTCGGGCAAACTAAGGTGATGTTTGTTCATGCCAAGAATACAATTCTGTGAGCCGATAAGACACCGGTGCTGTGAAAGTTTGCCTGCAAGTATGAGCTCTCTCTGAATGTGTTATTGTTTGTGTCTTTAGTGCTCTGAAGCAAGCTTTGGCAGAGCTTCACCAGAATAAGTCTGGCTGTTATTCTGTCTCAATCAAAAAAAACAAAACAACAACAAAAAAAAAGCAATATGAAGATGCACATCGTCTAAGCCTCTGCACACAGTCTGGATTCTTAAAACATTTGTATTTTTATTTTGGTTGAACACAAATGAGTTATTTATCATCTTCACAGCTCGGGAGACCACATGCCATTGTGTTTCATAGCATATTTAATTGCTTAGTTTAATATTTTAAGAGCCCAGATCCTGCCACGATTGTTAAATCAAAGACAAATCATGAAACAGAGATTATTGATCCTACACAGGTGCAACCCTCAAACTTCACCGAAGGGTTAACAAACAGAAAAATAGAAGTAAGCATGCATGAGAAGTTCTGCCTCAGGAGACTGAAGCAGAACGCTTGATTTCATGCACAATCTGATGTATTCTTTTCTGAATAGAAATCAGACTCGCAAAGTGCAAAATTGGTATAGGATGTGCGCAAATTTGCACTGCTTTTTGATTCGGCTCATGGTTGAGGGGTCTGGACCACCTGCACAGCATGAAAATCTCTGATTAACCAGGCAGCTTTGCAGTGAGCTGCCTGGTTCATCCTAGATTACTCCCAGTGATTGGTAGATTGACTCACAGCAAGCTGGTCTTGGCTGAAAGCTGCAACGCTGTTCCGCATCTCATTCTCACTGCCACGCAGCGGTATCAGTGACACGTTACCATGACGCGTATCCGGCAACTCACGACTCACGCGCTTGTGCTGGAGTCCATCCTGAGGCCACACATCACCGTCGTACTTTACCAAGGAGGAGAAACGGAGAGAAGACTGACATGTTACGATACTACAATATAATACAATACTACTACACTGTGAAGAAACTATTTAAATCACTTAACATGGTCCTGGTGAGAATTAATGATTTCAGTAGTGCTGTTTTATTTACTTTCTTTATTACAGTTTCTAAAACTTCTGGATCGCTGCTTGGTTTTTACAAGAAATTCACAGTTTTCACGAATAACAACAAAAGAAGTAAAAAGTAAATCGTAACACATTTAAATTATTTATTACAAAATTTCAGCCTCTCAGCAGGAGTTCAGGGAGGGACATACCTGAATACTAAGAAATGCAGCATACCACTCCCTCATTTCTGACTGGGTCTCACAGCAGAGATACCTGCAAATAAACAGAGGCAGATAAGTGAAGCAGACAGTGCGATAAAAATCAAACTGTGGGCTGAGTGTGTGTGTGTGTGTGTGTGTGTGTGTGTGTGGTCTTGGGAGACAAGCAAACAGCGAGGCAGAGATGAATTCAAGGACCAGGGGAAATTTGGAAGAAAAAAAAAGAACAAGAACAAAGGGAGGTAGTGAAAAATGTTAACTGAAATTGACATGTTCTCTCCTATGACGCCTGACAGTGACGCCACAAGCGTAAACAGTGAGCACGACTACTAATTTAAACTTCCGCCCAAAACAAACACTGATTATAACCTTCAGCATCCAGCATGTGTGTGTCTGTGTGCGTGTGCGCCTGTGTCCCTGAAAAGTGAGAATTTGTGCCTCTGTAGTGTCCGCACGCGTTTTTACGTGCAAATTTCATGCCACTCAGGTTGCTGTCACATAGCCCTCTGAGTCATCAGTCATGCTGCTGTGCTGAATAAACAGGCTGTATTTATACGATTATTACTGTTATGAGCACAAATTTAGACTCCAACAATTATTCGAGTGAAGTCCTCTGAGACACAACAAAACACTGATACTAAGAGACTTTAAAAACAAAACAGCAATGCAGCATGCAACTGACACAAAATTAGGTGCAGTCATAGAATTTAATAGAATACACCCCCCCCCCCCCCCACCT